>JARQOD010001465.1:0-97639 GCA_033576555.1 Oophaga sylvatica | reverse complement strand
AAAACTGTCTCTTTATATTTTACAGCCCGGGAGTGCTGTCGTTTACCATGGGGGAATGTGTAGCCCTGGTACACAATACCAGGAGGATGAGTGGAGAGGTAACAGTTAAGGTCTCTTCATGACATCATGTACACTTCTGACACACCCAGCAGGGTGTGGAAGGGAGTGATTTCTAGTCAGTCAGTTTCCTGTCCTTGGACAGAGTAGACGTGTCCAGTTTGAGCCTGTCATCAGTTCAGAAAGTGGAGGCTGGTACAGGTGGTCTAATTCACCTTAGTCTAGTCAGAGCTGTGCCCCACTGGAAGAAAGACTGAACTAGCTATTAAGAGTTGAGCAAATCGAAGGGCAAAGTGGAAGGAAGATTATTGGAAAAGTGCGTTTGGCTTGGAAGAGTCCTGCACATTGCTACCGGTCACTGGGGACCGAAGAATCACTATTGTTACAAGCATAGTGAAGAGAAAACCAGAGATTTACCGGACCCTAGGTCGCGGCAAACAAGCCCCTTATAGTCAGTACGTAACTGGGGTCAGGGGGAGTGAAGACTTTGAGTCTCTGCAGGACAAAATAAGAATTCAGCTCCCTCATAGAAAGGCTCCTAACACTAAATTGACTGGGAAGCACAGCTTTGGATAAGCTGGAATCATAGAGGGGACTACGCTTCAGGCTGGTCGTACTCATCTTCATTGGACAGTAAAGGAGGCCCCTAACTTGCTTAGCTGTTGCCTCAAAGCTCATCCTCCATCAACCCCATCAGCCTCCCTGGGACCTGCTTGAACATCTTACAAGTAAAGGTATGGAAAGACGCTGACGGTGTGAGACTGTGTTATTTATCTGCACCCGACTTCACTAACTTCATAGACTTTGAGGGACCAGTCCCACCTGTAGGGGACCCGACATCTAGCTGCCTCACCATCCCTCAGAGATCTACAGCAGCGCTGGTACTAATTACCAGAAGACTACAGGTGGCGTCACGAACTGTATATAAACCTATCCCCTGTAAATACATCCCCAACATACGCCAGACCGCCAGGGCCACAGACCGAGCCACAGCTACCTGTGACAAATCCCATAGACTTCTACGGGCTCGGCTCTGAGTACCCCATTGCCCTGGTAACCCACAATTGTGGTGGCGGGTCGACACAAAAACTTGGCGTCACGAACAGGATCCGAAACTTGCAGCATTGCGAGCCCTGTGTGCCTGTGGAGTGTTTTGGCGAAAAAGACTGTTGCTGTTGTTTGGTGCCAAATACCGCCATATTTGCCGCCAGATTCGCGCCCTAAGGCGTTGGAGAAGAAGGTGGGCGTACCTGAAAGAGCGCGCAGAGTCTTGGACACGCCCCCGGCTCTGACTCAGCGGCAGGTCCTGCAACAGGAAGTGAACGCTCTGACATCAGAGCGCCTGCGACGAAGGTCCTGTTCCCACTGCGGTGCCTGTGAAATAGCAGCGTCTGAAACCGTAGGCTCCGTTTAACCAAGGGGCGCTAAGATGTCACAACAACCGGCTGACAGTGCGGCCCCAGCCGGAGGCCCCAATCCCGCACCGTCTGGTATTGTAGCGCTAGATGGGGGCGCAGGCCCTGCACCCAGTCCGGTAGTCCCGATCATGCCACTAACGCTCCCATATATGCCTGGGGCGAAATGGCTTCCCCAATACAGCGGTGAGCCAGGCACATTAGCAGGCTTCAAGCGGAAGTTATGCAGCATCCTAGAAATGTACTCCATGCCTGAGAGACAAAAAGCTGCTGTGCTAATAGGGCAGCTAACTGGCGCTGCTGAGAGGGAAGTGGAGACTTGGGATACCGTTGATCAGGAGTCGGTACCTGCGATCTTCCTGAAGCTACATGCCATATTTGAAGACCGCACAGAAACGGATCTCCGGATGGCCTTCTATCACTGTTCACAACAGCCAGGTGACAGCATCCGGGACTATGCTTGCCGACTACAGGGAGCCCTGAAAGCACTCAAGCAAATTAACAATTTAAATGCTATCGACGAGAATAAAATGTTGAAAGAACAATTTATACAGGGATTGAGATCCCCAGAGGAACGCAGAACTATAAATTGGTGGTCCTTAGATCATCCGGATGCTACCTTTGATGCCCTAAAGGACATGGCAATAAAAGGGCTGCGGCCCCTGGGCAAACCTGAGGTGGCCACCCAACATCATCAGGCTGAAGTCACTCCGGAACCGGCAGTAACCCCCTTTTCCCCGTTAGTGGCTGAAGCCAAAGCGCAGGTGACACCTCCTAGTGAATTGGACTGTCTGCGCTCAGAGGTGCGCCAGCTGACTAAAAATCTGGCCGCTGTGATGAGTGCCCTACAGCTGCGGAAAGAGGAGGAAGGGAAGATCTTGTTAGCTGACTGCCCAGAAGACGTCCCGTGGATGCACCGGAGAAGAAAGAAGACGTCGCCCCCCCGGAGGAGGACAACGCCACCCCCAGGAGCAACCTCTGATCAACACCCTCCTCGTCGAGAGATCATCTGTTATCGCTGCAACCGGAAAGGTCATCTGTCTCCACAGTGTCCTTTAAACGGGCAGAACCTGGGTCCAAGGGCCAACACCCAGGAGAATACCCGTCAGGCCCCCTAGACTGGAACCGCAGGTACGTGGGCGGGCGACCCTACCTGTCTATTATTCTAGATGGTATTGCTGTTCCAGCATTGTTAGACACTGGGTCCCAGGTGACCCTAATACCTGATGCTCTATATACCAAGTACTGGTCAATGGACAGTCTTAAACCTCCGAGCCTTGACTTTACTGTGTATGCTTCGAATGGTCTTCCTGTAGAAGTACTCGGAACAAAATGTGTAGATGTAAAGGTGGGCAGAGAGGAGTTGAAAGACCAAGGGCTTCTGGTAGTAAAGACTGTAAATGAGGAGAACGGTTTAAATATCATTTTGGGTACTAACATTATCGGTAATTGTTTGGGAGAAGTTGTGTTCTTGCTCCAACAGCTCGCTGAGATTGCCCGACCAAGGCAGAGAGGAGTAATCCAAAGAGAGATCCGGGCCCTGGTGTGTCAGCAGCAAGCGAAGCTTACAGACGGCGAAATTGGTAATGTACGGGTCACTGACTCGGATCCTATTGTGATACCCCCAATGAGTGAAATGATCATTTGGTGCAGGGCAGCCATAGGTCTGAGAGGACAGAATTACCAAGCTGTAGTAGAACCCCACCATTCAGAACATAGACCTACACTTATGACTGCTAGAGGAGTAGTAGAAGTGGTGAATGGAAGAGTACCGGTACGGCTTCTCAATTGGGGAGATGATGAGGTAAATTTACCCCGTTATGCAACCATTGCTAAACTTCATGCTGTTGATAATAATTCTATTCTCCCGGCTGAGTCCTTAGACTCCTGTCAAATAGAGGAGGACAATGACCCAGCAACTCAGGTGGCGGAATGGTGTCAGCAACTCCATGTTGGGACGGACACCACTCCCGCTCACCAGAAGCAAGGGGTATTACGGGTGGTGCAAGAGTACGCCCAAGTGTTTAGCAAAAATCCACTTGATTTTGGGACAATTAAGGGAGTACAACATCATATCCCTACTGGCAGTCATCCTCCCATCAAAGAGCGGTATAGGCCCATACCTCCAGCTCATTATCAGAAAGCTAAAGAAATGTTGAATGATATGAAGAAAGCTGGGGTGATAAGGGATAGTTGTAGCCCCTGGGCAGCCCCTCTAGTTCTGGTTAAAAAGAAAGATGGTAGTATGAGAATGTGTGTGGATTACAGGCAGGTGAACCGCATAACACACAAAGATGCATACCCGCTACCACATATAGAGGAATCATTAGCTGCTCTGAAAACGGCTAACTACTTTTCTACCCTCGATCTGACTAGTGGTTACTGGCAAGTGGCTGTGGCTGAGGAGGATCGTGAGAAAACGGCTTTCACCACCCCAATGGGGCTCTGTGAGTTCGACAGAATGCCGTTTGGGCTCAGCAGTGCCCCAGGAACATTTCAGAGAGTGATGGAAAACTGTCTGGGACATCTCAATTTTGAAACCGTGCTGCTATACCTAGACGACGTCATTGTGTATTCCAAGACTTATGAGGACCATCTGAAGCACCTGGCAGAAGTATTCGAGTCCCTGTCCAGGTACGGGATGAAATTAAAACCCTCAAAATGCCATCTACTCAAACAGAAGGTACAATACTTGGGGCACATCGTCAGTTCGGAAGGAGTAGCGCCGGACCCAGAGAAAGTCACTGCCATCCAGAAGTGGCCGGAGCCGAAAAACCTTAAGGAAGTGCGACAGTTCCTGGGACTAACGGGTTACTACAGGAGATTCGTGAAAGATTACACGAAGAAGCGCACCTTTACAGGACCTCCTGGTAGGACAATCCTTAAAGAGCAGAAACCCTCCCTTTAATTGGGGTAAAGAACAGGCTGAAGCATTCCAAAAGATGAAAGAGATCCTGACAGGTGATGAGATCTTAACCTATCCTGATTACAGCCAACCGTTCCTGTTGTACACCGACGCCAGTAATGAAGGGCTGGGAGCAGTTCTCAGTCAGAAGCAGAATGGCCAAGAAAAAGTCATCGCTTATGCTAGCAGAAAACTCAGGCCAACGGAGAGGAATCCGGAAAATTATAGCAGCTTCAAGCTGGAGTTTCTGGCGCTGGTCTGGGCCATTACTGAAAGATTTAAGCACTATCTGGCCTCCAATAAGTTCACGGCGTACACAGACAACAACCCGTTAACGCACCTGGAAACCGCCAAGCTGGGTGCCATGGAGCAGCGATGGATGGCTCGGTTGTCCAATTACCAGTTTACTATCAAGTACCGGCAGGTCGAAAGAATGCTAATGCTGATGCGTTGTCCCGAATGCCGCATGACTCTGATACGGAAGAAGAATCGGACGACCTGGAAGAAATTGAGCTACCTGCGTTCCATCGAAATGGGGTAGTCCACGAGCATCGAGTCCACAGAAAGCAGAATGGTGCAACATTAAATCCTTTACCCCATCATAGTTGGAAAGAGACTCAGGACAGTGATCCAGTGGTCAGCCGCATCAAGGAGTTGTTAAGACAGGAAGGCTCCTCTTTGGAAAAGGAAGCACCTATGTCAGCCAAGCTCCTGTGGAACGAGAAAAGCAGGTTGTTCCTATACCGTGAGAAGTTGTGCAGGAGATACGTCAACCCCAGAACCCACGAGATGGTCTGGCAAATAGTGGTCCCCAAGGCAGACGTCCCAATGGTGTTGGAAGCGTACCACGATCAAGCAGGACACTTTGGCTGGAGAAAGCTGGAGACCCTGTTGAGATGCCGGTTCTACTGGGTAGGGATGCGCAGCTCCATCGAGAGGTGGTGTCGGAACTGTGGACCCTGTGGTCTCAGAAGAAAGGACTACGGTAGTCAGAAGGCACCCCTGCAACCTATCCGGACGACTCGTCCTCTGGAGATTGTGGCCCTGGACCACGTCAAATTGTCGCCAAGTAGATCTGGATACTCATACGCCTTGACTATGGTGGACCATTACTCCAGATTTCTGGTGGTTGTTCCAGTGAAAGACCAGACCGCAGTGACGGCCGCGAAGACCTTTCAAGCAAGCTTTTGTAGACCGCATGGGTATCCGGAGCAAGTCTTAACCGATCAGGGACCTGCTTTCGAAGCTGATTTATTCAAGGAATTCTGTCATATGTACGGGTGCAAGAAAATTAGAACGACACCATACCACCCTCAAACCAACGGTCTCTGTGAAAAGATGAACCATATTGTCCTTGACTTGTTGAGATCCATACCGTTGGAAGACAGGAATCGATGGCCGGATTTACTACCTGATTTGGTTGATTTGTATAATCATATACCTGTAAGCTCAACTAACTGCACTCCAGCCTATCTGATGAGAGCAAGGCCCGGAAAACTACCAATGGACCTAGAACTTGGAGTGGTAGAACCGGAGGCAGACGATGCTGTTGAAAACTGGGACGTCAATCGGCAAGAGCAATACAGAAGAGTACAAATCTGTGTAGAGGAAAGTCTTAATAAGGCACGGGAGAAACAGGAAGATGTTTACAACCGAAATGCTCCTGCCAAGCCTTTGATGCCTGGAGAGGTAGTATTAAAAAGAAAAAGGAAGATGCACAAATTGGATAATCAGTGGGAGCAAGAACCCTACGTCATACAAGATTCTAAATATGACAACAGGAAAGTTTGTGTCGTCAGTAAAGACGGAGGAAGAACAACAACCACTGTGTCCAGAGATCATTTGAAGTTGTGTCCAGAACACTTAAAGCGTTGTGAAAAGAACCCTGTCCTCAATCAAAGAGAAAGAAAGGAAGAGGTCATACACACCGATCTGGGAGATTTTCCTGCGGATTGGCCTAGACTGGGAGATGCTGTGATAATTCCAGTGTTGCAGTTTTATCAGCCACAAGAGGAAGTTCTACCTCCAGTTGTGCCTGTGGTGCCAGTTGAGCCCGCTCAGGAGTTACCCATCCCAGCAACACCTCAACCTGTGGAACCTCAAGATGGATCATCGGAAGCAGCGCCCCATACTATGGGATCTCCTGGTGAAGCTGACTCACACCGCCCAGCCATCAGTACGCTTGCCAGATCCATAGAAAGGTTAAGGCAGTTCTATAGTTTGCCGTTACGCAGTGCAGACAGATCGCAACTTGATATACCTGAAACTACACCACGTAGATCAGAGAGAATCACAAAAGGGAAGTTACCCATTAGATATCAGCAGTGATTATAACGAATTGATGTAAATATATTGTGAAAAGTCTATATATATAAATGTGTTTTTCCCTATTATGTCTTCGTTTAACAATGGACTCAGAGGCTGAGGACTGAGCCAGCCCAAAAACTGTATCCTGTAAATAGTTGCACTTTGTGCCTTTTTAATGGTTTCACATGAAACCTTAACTTACCTCTGAACCAAAAACCCGTGTGGTGTGGCACTGAGTGAGGTCTGCATTTGGATGTCCTGCAGCCCACCCAGGACCTACGTTGAAGGTTTGGTGCGGGTCCTTCACAAGTATACTGTATATTTATTAAATGCTATTTAATACTTTTGTATTTCTATATATAATGTTATTGTTCGCAACGTTCAAGATATCCTCACCTCCCGGATGGGACGAACCAATGTTAATTGTTTAATGTTTTCATGCATGAACAAAACTGTCTCTTTATATTTTACAGCCCGGGAGTGCTGTCGTTTACCATGGGGGAATGTGTAGCCCTGGTACACAATACCAGGAGGATGAGTGGAGAGGTAACAGTTAAGGTCTCTTCATGACATCATGTACACTTCTGACACACCCAGCAGGGGTGTGGAAGGGAGTGATTTCTAGTCAGTCAGTTTCCTGTCCTTGGACAGAGTAGACGTGTCCAGTTTGAGCCTGTCATCAGTTCAGAAAGTGGAGGCTGGTACAGGTGGTCTAATTCACCTTAGTCTAGTCAGAGCTGTGCCCCACTGGAAGAAAGACTGAACTAGCTATTAAGAGTTGAGCAAATCGAAGGGCAAAGTGGAAGGAAGATTATTGGAAAAGTGCGTTTGGCTTGGAAGAGTCCTGCACATTGCTACCGGTCACTGGGGACCGAAGAATCACTATTGTTACAAGCATAGTGAAGAGAAAACCAGAGATTTACCGGACCCTAGGTCGCGGCAAACAAGCCCCTTATAGTCAGTACGTAACTGGGGTCAGGGGGAGTGAAGACTTTGAGTCTCTGCAGGACAAAATAAGAATTCAGCTCCCTCATAGAAAGGCTCCTAACACTAAATTGACTGGGAAGCACAGCTTTGGATAAGCTGGAATCATAGAGGGGACTACGCTTCAGGCTGGTCGTACTCATCTTCATTGGACAGTAAAGGAGGCCCCTAACTTGCTTAGCTGTTGCCTCAAAGCTCATCCTCCATCAACCCCATCAGCCTCCCTGGACCTGCTTGAACATCTTACAAGTAAAGGTATGGAAAGACGCTGACGGTGTGAGACTGTGTTATTTATCTGCACCCGACTTCACTAACTTCATAGACTTTGAGGGACCAGTCCCACCTGTAGGGGACCCGACATCTAGCTGCCTCACCATCCCCTCAGAGATCTACAGCAGCGCTGGTACTAATTACCAGAAGACTACAGGTGGCGTCACGAACTGTATATAAACCTATCCCCTGTAAATACATCCCCAACATACGCCAGACCGCCAGGGCCACAGACCGAGCCACAGCTACCTGTGACAAATCCCATAGACTTCTACGGGCTCGGCTCTGAGTACCCCATTGCCCTGGTAACCCACAATTGTGGTGGCGGGTCGACACATGTGCATTCAGGAGACCGCATTTCTGTCTCTTGGTGTGCATGATGGTGTGCATTCAGGAGAGCGCATTTCTGTCTCTTGGTGTGCATGAAGGTGTGCATTGAGAGCGCATTTCTGTCTATCTGTGTGCATGAAGCTGTGCATTGAGAGCGCATTTCTGTCTATCGGTGTGCATGAAGCTGTGCATTGAGAGCGCATTTCTGTCTATCGGTGTGCATGAAGCTGTGCATTGAGAGCGCATTTCTGCCTATCGGTGTGCATGAAGCTGTGCATTCAGGAGAGCGCATTTCTGCCTATCGGTGTGCATGAAGATGTGCATTCAGGAGAGCGCATTTCTGCCTATCGGTGTGCATGAAGGTGTGCATTCAGGAGAGGGCATTTCTGTCTCTTGGTGTGCATGAAGCTGTGCATTGAGACCGCATTTCTGTCTCTTGGTGTGCATGAAGCTGTGCATTCAGGAGAGCGCATTTCTGTCTATCGGTGTGCATGAAGGTGTGCATTTCAGGAGAGCGCATTTCTGTCTATCGGTGTGCATGAAGGTGTGCATTCAGGAGAGCGCATTTCTGTCTATCGGTGTGCATGAAGGTGTGCATTCAGGAGCTCACATTTCTGCCTCTTGGTGTGCATGAAGGTGTGCATTCAGGAGAGCGCATTTCTGCCTTTTGGTGTGCATGAAGGTGTGCATTGAGAGCGCATTTCTGTCCCTTGGTGCGCATGAAGGTGTGCATTCAGGAGAGCGCATTTCTGTCTCTTGGTGTGCATGATGGTGTGCATTCAGGAGCTCGCATTTCTGCCTCTTGGTGTGCATGAAGGTGTGCATTCAGGAGAGCGCATTTCTGCCTTTTGGTGTGCATGAAGGTGTGCATTCAGGAGAGCGCATTTCTGTCTCTTGGTGTGCATGAAGGTGTGCATTCAGGAGAGCGCATTTCTGTCTCTTGGTGCGCATGAAGGTGTGCATTCAGGAGAGTGCATTTCTGTCTCTTGGTGCGCATGAAGGTGTGCATTCAGGAGCTCGCATTTCTGCCTCTTGGTGTGCATGAAGGTGTGCATTCAGGAGAGCGCATTTCTGCCTTTTGGTGTGCATGAAGGTGTGCATTCAGGAGAGCGCATTTCTGTCCCTTGGTGTGCATGAAGGTGTGCATTCAGGAGAGGGCATTTCTGTCTCTTGGTGTGCATGATGGTGTGCATTCAGGAGAGCGCATTTCTGTCTCTTGTGTGCATGAAGGTGTGCATTCAGGAGAGCGCATTTCTGTCTCTTGGTGTGCATGATGGTGTGTATTCAGCAGAGCGCATTTCTGTCTCTTGGTGTGCATGAAGGTGTGCATTCAGGAGAGCGCATTTCTGTCTCTTGGTGTGCATGATGGTGTGCATTCAGGAGAGCGCATTTCTGTCTCTTGCTGTGCATGAAGGTGTGCATTTCAGGAGAGCGCATTTCTGCCTTTTGGTGTGCATGAAGGTGTGCATTGAGAGCGCATTTCTGTCTCTTGGTGCGCATGAAGGTGTGTATTCAGGAGAGCGCATTTCTGTCTCTTGGTGTGCATGAAGGTGTGCATTTCAGGAGAGCGCATTTCTGCCTTTTGGTGTGCATGAAGGTGTGCATTGAGAGCGCATTTATGTCTCTTGGTGCGCATGAAGGTGTGTATTCAGGAGAGCGCATTTCTGTCTCTTGGTGTGCATGAAGGTGTGCATTCAGGAGAGCGCATTTCTGTCTCTTGGTGTGCATGATGGTGTGCATTCAGGAGAGCGCATTTCTGTCTCTTGGTGTGCATGAAGGTGTGCATTCAGGAGAGCGCATTTCTGTCTCTTGGTGTGCATGAAGGTGTGCATTCAGGAGAGCGCATTTCTGTCTCTTGGTGTGCATGAAGGTGTGCATTCAGGAGAGGGCATTTCTGCCTTTTGGTGTGCATGAAGGTGTGCATTCAGGAGAGCGCATTTCTGTCTTTTGGTGTGCATGAAAGTGTGCATTCAGGAGAGCGTATTTCTGTCTCTTGGTGCGCATTAAGGTGTGCATTCAGGAGAGCGCATTTCTGTCTCTTGGTGCGCATGAAGGTGTGCATTCAGGAGAGCGCATTTCTGCCTCTTGGTGCGCATGAAGGTGTGTATTCAGGAGAGCGCATTTCTGTCTTTTGGTTTGCATGAAGGTGTGCATTCAGGAGAGCGCATTTCTGTCTCTTGGTGTGCATGAAGGTGTGCATTCAGGAGAGCGCATTTCTGTCTCTTGGTGCGCATGAAGGTGTGCATTCAGGAGAGCGCATTTCTGTCTCTTGGTGCGCATGAAGGTGTGCATTCAGGAGAGTGCATTTCTGTCTCTTGGTGCGCATGAAGGTGTGCATTCAGGAGCTCGCATTTCTGCCTCTTGGTGTGCATGAAGGTGTGCATTCAGGAGAGCGCATTTCTGCCTTTTGGTGTGCATGAAGGTGTGCATTGAGAGCTCATTTCTGTCCCTTGGTGCGCATGAAGGTGTGCATTCAGGAGAGCGCATTTCTGTCTCTTGGTGTGCATGAAGGTGTGCATTCAGGAGAGCGCATTTCTGTCTCTTGGTGTGCATGATGGTGTGCATTCAGGAGAGCGCATTTCTGTCTCTTGCTGCGCATGAAGGTGTGCATTTCAGGAGAGCGCATTTCTGCCTTTTGGTGTGCATGAAGGTGTGCATTGAGAGCTCATTTCTGTCCCTTGGTGCGCATGAAGGTGTGCATTCAGGAGAGCGCATTTCTGTCTCTTGGTGTGCATGAAGGTGTGCATTCAGGAGAGAGCGCATTTCTGTCTCTTGGTGCGCATGAAGGTGTGCATTCAGGAGAGCGCATTTCTGTCTCTTGGTGCGCATGAAGGTGTGCATTCAGGAGAGTGCATTTCTGTCTCTTGGTGCGCATGAAGGTGTGCATTCAGGAGCTCGCATTTCTGCCTCTTGGTGTGCATGAAGGTGTGCATTCAGGAGAGCGCATTTCTGCCTTTTGGTGTGCATGAAGGTGTGCATTGAGAGCTCATTTCTGTCCCTTGGTGCGCATGAAGGTGTGCATTCAGGAGAGCGCATTTCTGTCTCTTGGTGTGCATGAAGGTGTGCATTCAGGAGAGCGCATTTCTGTCTCTTGGTGTGCATGATGGTGTGCATTCAGGAGAGCGCATTTCTGTCTCTTGCTGCGCATGAAGGTGTGCATTTCAGGAGAACGCATTTCTGCCTTTTGGTGTGCATGAAGGTGTGCATTGAGAGCTCATTTCTGTCCCTTGGTGCGCATGAAGGTGTGCATTCAGGAGAGCGCATTTCTGTCTCTTGGTGTGCATGAAGGTGTGCATTCAGGAGAGCGCATTTCTGTCTCTTGGTGTGCATGATGGTGTGCATTCAGGAGAGCGCATTTCTGTCTCTTGGTGTGCATGAAGGTGTGCATTCAGGAGAGCGAATTTCTGTCTCTTGGTGTGCATGAAGCTGTGCATTGAGAGCGCATTTCTGCCTATCGGTGTGCATGAAGCTGTGCATTGAGAGTGCATTTCTGTCTATCGGTGTGCATGAAGCTGTGCATTGAGAGCGCATTTCTGTCTATCGGTGCGCATGAAGCTGTGCATTGAGAGCGCATTTCTGCCTATTGGTGTGCATGAAGCTGTGCATTGAGAGCGCATTTCTGCCTATTGGTGTGCATGAAGCTGTGCATTGAGAGCGCATTTCTGCCTATTGGTGTGCATGAAGCTGTGCATTGAGAGCGCATTTCTGCCTATTGGTGTGCATGAAGCTGTGCATTGAGAGCGCATTTCTGTCTATCGGTGTGCATGAAGCTGTGCATTGAGAGCGCATTTCTGTCTATCGGTGCGCATGAAGCTGTGCATTCAGGAGAGCGCATTTCTGTCTATCGGTGTGCATGAAGCTGTGCATTGAGAGCGCATTTCTGCCTATTGGTGTGCATGAAGCTGTGCATTGAGAGCGCATTTCTGCCTATTGGTGTGCATGAAGCTGTGCATTGAGAGCGCATTTCTGCCTATCGGTGTGCATGAAGCTGTGCATTGAGAGAGCATTTCTGTCTATCGGTGTGCATGAAGCTGTGCATTGAGAGCGCATTTCTGTCTATCGGTGCGCATGAAGCTGTGCATTGAGAGCGCATTTCTGTCTATCGGTGTGCATGAAGGTGTGCATTCAGGAGAGCGCATTTCTGTCTCTTGGTGTGCATGAAGCTGTGCATTGAGAGCGCATTTCTGTCTCTTGGTGTGCATGAAGCTGTGCATTGAGAGCGCATTTCTGCCTATCGGAGCGCATGAAGCTGTGCATTCAGGAGGTCGCATTTCTGCCTATCGGTGTGCATGAAGCTGTGCATTTAGGAGAGCGCATTTCTGCCTATCGGTGTGCATGAAGGTGTGCATTCAGGAGAGGGCATTTCTGTCTCTTGGTGTGCATGAAGCTGTGCATTCAGGAGAGCGCATTTCTGTCTCTTGGTGTGCATGAAGGTGTGCATTCAGGAGAGCGCATTTCTGTCTCTTGGTGTGCATGATGGTGTGCATTCAGGAGAGCGCATTTCTGTCTCTTGGTGTGCATGAAGGTGTGCATTGAGAGCGCATTTCTGTCTATCGGTGTGCATGAAGGTGTGCATTGAGACCGCATTTCTGCCTATCGGTGTGCATGAAGGTTTGCATTCAGGAGAGGGCATTTCTGTCTCTTGGTGCGCATGAAGGTGTGCACTCAGGAGAGCTCATTTCTGTCTCTTGGTGTGCATGAAGCTGTGCATTCAGGAGAGCGCATTTCTGTCTATCGGTGTGCATGAAGCTGTGCATTGAGACAGCATTTCTGTCTATCGGTGTGCATGAAGGTGTGCATTCAGGAGAGCACATTTCTGTCTATCGGTGTGCATGAAGCTGTGCATTGAGACAGCATTTCTGTCTATCGGTGTGCATGAAGGTCTGCATTCAGGAGAGCGCATTTCTGTCTCTTGGTGCGCATGAAGGTGTGCATTCAGGAGAGCGCATTTCTGTCTCTTGGTGCGCATGAAGGTGTGCATTCAGGAGCTCGCATTTCTGCCTCTTGGTGTGCATGAAGGTGTGCATTCAGGAGAGCGCATTTCTGTCCCTTGGTGTGCATGATGGTGTGCATTCAGGAGAGCGCATTTCTGTCTCTTGGTGTGCATGAAGGTGTGCATTCAGGAGAGCGCATTTCTGCCTTTTGGTGTGCATGAAGGTGTGCATTTGTGTAGCCCTGGTATGTAAGGCACACAGGATCTGGAGAATGCACAGTAAGGTAACAGTTAAAGCTTGACACTCACTTACACTTCAGACACACCCACAGGGGTGTATAGGGGAGTGACGTGTAGCACAGTAGAGAGTCTAGTCTAGCTTCCTGTTATCGTACAGAGCAGTCAGGGCTAGTTCTTCTCAGACAGTGAGGATTCCTGTCAGAGCTCTGGGTGAGCGGAAGATTAGTTCCTGCCAATTCAACGAAGTGGAGTCTAGTAACGGATGACTAGTTATCATCCCGAGTCTAGTCAGAGTTACCTTTTACTCAGTCTGAACTTTGAAGAAACTGAGAGTTACTCAGTGAGACCAAGGAAGAAAACTGACTTTCTATCTTCACGCTTCAGTGCTACATTGAAAGTAGAAGCAGGGCGAAGGGCACAGTGGGAAGGATTCAGAAGTGCCTTAAGGATCGGATTATCCTGCACATTGTCACCGGTCACTGGGGACCGAAGCGTCACTATAGCTCCAGGCATAGTGATAGAAAAGCCAGAGTCTTACTGGACCTTAGGTTGCAGAAAGCCGCCCTTAGAGTGCCAGTACGTAACCGAGTCAGGAGAACAAGGCTTCTGAGTCCGGCGCGCGGCAAAAGAAAGTACTTAGTTCACCACTTATAAGGCTCTATCACAAAACCGGCCGGGCAGTACAGCTAGTGGGAAAAGCTGAAAACTATAGAGTCAACTTAGCTACAGGCAAGCTTGGACTCACTCATCATTTGGAAAGAGAAGGAGGCCTGTAACCTGCTAAACTGTTACCGCTACGTGCATTCATCCTCCACCCGACCAGCCTCCCTGGGACCTGCCTTATCATTTGACAAGTAAAAGGTATGGAAAGACGCTGGATGGTGTGAGACTGACTTATTTATTCGCACCCAACATCATTAATTCCATAGACTTTGAGGGACCAGTCCCACCTGTAGGGGACCCGACATCTAGCTGCCACACCATCCCCTCAGAGATCTACAGCAGCGCTGGTCTTAGTGATCAGAGAACTACAGGTGGCGTCACGAACTGTATATATATATCTATCCCCTGTAAATATACCCCCCCAACATACGCCTGACCGCCAGGGCCACAGACCGAGCCACCGCTACCTGTGACAACCCCATAGACTTCCATGGGCTCGGCTCTGGGTACCCCATTGCCCTGGTAACCCACAATTGTGGTGCGTGGGTCAAAACAACTTGGCGTCATGAACAGGATACGGAACTTGCAGAATTGTGAGCCCTGTGTGCCTGTGGAGTGTTTTGGTGAAAAAGACTGTTGCTATTGTTTGGCGCCAAATACCGCCATATTTGCTGCCATATTCGCGCCCTGAGGCGCTGGAGAAGAAGGTGGGCGTACCTGAAGGAGCGCGCAAAGTCTTGGACACGCCCCCGGCTCTGACTCAGCGGCAGGTCCTGCGACAGGAAGTGGACGCTCTGACATCAGAGCGCCTGCGACGAAGGTCCTGTTCCTACTGCTGTGCCTGTGAAATAGCAGCCTCTGAAACCGGTAGGCTCCGTTTAACCAAGGGGGCGCTAATATGTTGCAACAACCGGCCGACAGTGCGGCCCCAGCCGGAGGCCCCGACTCCGCACCGCGTGGCGTTGTAGCGCCAGATGGGGCGCAGGCCCAGCACCCAGTCCGGTGGTCCCGCTCATGCCACTAACGCTTCCATATATGCCTGGGGCGAAATGGCTTCCCCAGTACAGCGGCGAGCCAGGCACTTTAGCAGGATTCAAACGGAAGATATGCAGTGTCCTGGAAATGTACTCTATGTCTGAGAGGCAAAAAGCTGCAGTATTAATAGGGCAGCTAACTGGCGCTGCTGAGAGAGAAGTGGAGACTTGGGCTACCACGGATCAGGAGTTGGTGCCTGCAATCCTCTTAAAGTTACAGGCCATTTTTGAAGATCGCACCGAAACAGATCTCCGGATGGCATTCTATAACTGTTCACAGCAACCAAGTGACAGCATAAGGGACTATGCCTGCCGACTACAAGGGGCCCTGAGAGCCCTCAAGCAGGTTAATACCATAAGTGTCATTGATGAAAATAAGATGCTGAAAGAACAATTTGTGCAGGGACTGAGGTCCCAAGCGGAACGCAGAACTGTGAATTGGTGGTCTTTAGATCACCCTGATGCTACCTTTGATGCCCTAAAGGACATGGCAATAAAAGGGCTGCGGCCCCTGGGCAAACCTGAGGTGGCAACCCAACATCGTCAGGGTGAAGTCACTCTGGAGCCGGCGGCAACCCCCTTTTCCTCGCTAGTGGCCGAAACCAAAACGCAGGTGACACCCCCTAGTGAATTGGACTGTCTGCGCTCAGAGGTGCGCCAGCTGACTAAAAATCTGGCTGCTGTGATGAGTGCCCTGCAGCTGCGGAAAGAGGAAGAAGGGAAGATCTTATTAGCGGACTGCCCAGAAGACGTTCCGTGGATGAACCGGAGAAGAAGGAAGACGTCGCCCCCCGGAGGAGGACAACGCCACCCCCAGGAGCGACCTCTGATCAACACCCTCCTCGTCGGAGATCACCTGTTACCGATGCAACCGGAACGGTCATATGTCTCCACAGTGTCCTTTAAACGGGCAGAACCTGGGTCTGAGGGCCAACACCCAGGAGGAGACCCGTCAGGCCCCCTAGACTGGAACCGCAGGTATGTGGGTGGACGACCCTACCTGTCTATCATTCTAGATGGTATTGCTGTTCCGGCATTGTTAGACACTGGGTCTCAGGTGACCCTAATACCTGATGCCCTATATACTAAGTTCTGGTCAATGGACAGTCTTAAACCCCCGAGCCCTGACTTTACCGTGTATGCTTCTAATGGTCTTCCTGTAGAAGTACTCGGGACAAAATGTGTAGATGTGAAAGTGGGCAGAGAGGAGTTGAAAGACCAGGGGCTTCTGGTAGTAAAGACTGTAAATGAGGAGAATGGTTTAAATATAATTTTGGGTACTAACATTATCAGTAATTGTTTGGGAGAAGTTGTGTTCTTACTCCAACAGCTCGCTGAGATTGCCCGACCAAGGCAGAAAGGAGTAATCCAAAGAGAGATCCGGGCCCTGGTGTGTCAGCAGCAAGCGAAGCTTACAGACGGCGAAATTGGTAATGTACGGGTCACTGACTCGAATCCCATTGTGATACCCTCAATGAGTGAAATGATAATCTGGTGCAGGGCAGCCATAGGTCTGAGAGGACAGAATTACCAAGCTGTAGTAGAACCCCACCATTCAGAACATAGACCTACACTTATGACTGCTAGGGGAGTAGTGGAAGTGGTGAATGGAAGAGTACCGGTACGGCTTCTCAACTGGGGAGATGATGAGGTAAACTTACCCCGTTATGCAACCATTGCTAAACTACATGCTGTTGACAATAATTCTATTCTCCCGGCTGAGTCCTTAGACTCCCGCCAAATAGCGGAGGACAATGACCCGGCAACCCAGGTGGCGGAATGGTGTCAGCAACTCCATGTTGGGACGGACACCACTCCCGCTCACCAGAAGCAAGGGGTATTACGGGTGGTGCAAGAGTACGCCCAAGTATTTAGCAAGAATCCACTTGATTTGGGATAATTAAGGGAGTACAACATCATATCCCTACAGGCAGTCATCCTCCCATCAAAGAGCGGTATAGGCCTATACCCCCAGCCCATTATCAGAAGGCTAAGGAAATGTTGCGAGATATGAAAGAAGCTGGAGTAATCAGGGATAGTTGTAGTCCCTGGGCAGCACCTCTAGTCCTGGTTAGAAAGAAAGATGGTAGCTTGAGAATGTGTGTGGATTACAGGCAGGTGAACCGCATAACACACAAGGATGCATACCCGCTACCACGTACGTATAGAGGAGTCATTAGCTGCTCTAAAAACGGCTAACTACTTTTCTACCCTTGATCTGACTAGTGGATACTGGCAAGTGGCTGTGGCTGAGGAGGATCGTGAGAAAACGGCTTTCACCACCCCAATGGGGCTCTGTGAGTTCGACAGAATGCCGTTTGGGCTCAGCAGTGCCCCAGGAACATTTCAGAGAGTGATGGAGAACTGCCTGGGACATCTCAATTTTGAAACCGTGCTGCTATACTTAGACGACGTCATCGTGTACTCCAAGACATATGAGGACCATCTGAAGCACCTGGCAGAAGTATTTGAGTCCCTGTCCAGGTACGGGATGAAGTTGAAACCCTCAAAATGCCATCTACTCAAACAGAAGGTACAATATTTGGGGCACATCGTCAGTTCGGAAGGAGTAGCGCCGGACCCAGAGAAAGTCACTGCCATCCAGAAGTGGCCGGAGCCGAAGAACCTCAAGGAAGTGCGACAGTTCCTGGGACTAACGGGTTACTACAGAAGGTTCGTGAAAGATTACACGAAGAAGGCCGCGCCTCTACAGGACCTCCTAGTAGGCCAATCCCTAAAGAGCAGTAATCCTCCCTTCAATTGGGGTAAGGAACAGGCTGAAGCATTCCAAAAGATGAAAGAGATCCTTACAGGTGATGAGATCTTGACGTATCCTGATTACAGCCAACCGTTCCTGCTGTACACCGACCCCAGTAATGAAGGTTTGGGAGCAGTTCTCAGTCAGAAGCAGAATGGCCAAGAAAAAGTCATCGCATATGCCAGCAGAAAACTCAGGCCAACTGAGAGGAATCCGGAAAATTATAGCAGCTTCAAGCTGGAGTTTCTGGCGCTGGTCTGGGCCATTACTGAAAGATTTAAGCATATCTGGCCTCTAATCAGTTCACTGCGTTACACGATAACAACCCGTAACGCACCTGGAAACTGCCAAGCTGGGGCCATGGAGCAGCGATGGATGGCTCGGTTGTCCAATTACCAGTTTACTATCAAGTACCGGGCAGGTCGAAAGAATGCTAATGCTGACGCATTGTCCCGAATGCCGCATGACTCTGACACGGAGAAGAATCGGACGACCTGGAAGAAATTGAGCTACCTGCGTTCCATCGAAATGGGGTAGTCCACGAGCATCGAGTCCACAGAAAGCAATATGGTGCAACATTAAATCCTTTACCCCATCACAGTTGGAAAGAGACTCAGGACAGTGATCCAGTGGTCAGCCGATCAAGGAGTTGTTAAGACAGGAAGGCTTCCTCTTGGAAAAGGATGCACCTATGTCAGCCAAGCTCCTGTGGAATGAGAAAAGCAGGTTGTTCCTATACCGTGAGAAGTTGTGCAGGAGATACGTCAACCCCAGAACCCATGAGATGGTCTGGCAAATAGTGGTCCCCAAGGCAGACGTCCAATGGTGTTGGAAGCATACCAGATCAAGCAGGACACTTTGGCTGGAGAAAGCTGGAGACCCTGTTGAGTGCCGGTTCTACTGGGTAGGGATGCGCAGCTCCATCGAGAGGTGGTGTCGGAACTGTGGACCCTGTGGTCTCAGAAGAAAGGACTACGGTAGTCAGAAGGCCCCCTGCACCTATCCGGACGACTCGTCCCCTGGAGATTGTGGCCCTGGACCACGTCAAACTTGTCGCCAAGTAGATCTGGATACTCATACGCCTTGACCATGGTGGACCATTACTCCAGATTTCTGGTGGTTGTTCCAGTTAAGGACCAGACGCAGTGACGGCAGCAAGACCTTTCAAGCAAGCTTCTGCAGACCGCATGGGTATCCGGAGCAAGTATTAACCGATCAGGACCTGCTTTCGAAGCTGATCTATTCAAGGAATTCTGTCACATGTATGGGTGTAAGAAAATTAGAACAACACCATACCACCCTCAAACCAACGGTCTTTGCGAGAAAATGAACCATATCGTCCTTGATTTGTTGAATCCATACCGTTGGAAGATGGGAATCAATGGCCGGATTTACTACCTGATTTGGTTGATTTGTATAACCATATACCTGTAAGTTCAACTAACTGCACTCCAGCCTATCTTATGAGAGCAAGGCCCGGAAGACTACCAATGGATCTAGAACTTGGAGTGGTAGAACCAGAGGCAGACGACGCCGTTGAAAACTGGGACATCAATCGGCAAGAGCAATACAGAAGAGTGCAAGTCTGGTAGAAGAAAGTCTCAACAAGGCACGGGAAAACAGGAAGATATTTACAACAGAAATGCTCCTGCCAAGCCTTTGATGCCTGGAGAGTGTATTAAAAAGAAAAGGAAATGCACAAATTGGATAACCAGTGGGAGCAAGAACCCTACGTCGTACAAGATTCTAAATATGACAACAGAAAAGTTTGTATCAGTAAGGACGGAGGAAGAACAATAACCACTGTGTCCAGAGACCATTTGAAATTGTGTCCCAGAACCCTTAAAGCTTGTGAAAGAACCTGTCATCAATCAAGAAGAAAGAAAAGAAGAGGTCATACACACGGATCTGGGAGATTTTCCTGCGGATTGGCCTAGACTGGGAGATGCTGTAATAATTCCGGTGTTGCAGTTTTATCAGCCACAAGAGGAAGTTCTACCTCCAGTTGTGCCCTGGTGCCAGTTGAGCCCGTTCAGGAGTTACCTATTCCAGCAACACCCAACCTACGGAATCTCAAGAAGAATCATCAGAAGCAGCGCCCCATACTATGGGAATCCCCTGGTGAAGCTGACTCACACCGCCCAGCCATCAGTACGCTTGCCAGATCCATAGAAAGATTGAGGCAGTTCTATAGTTTGCCGTTACGCAGTGCAGACAGATCACAACTTAATATACCTGAAGCTACCCCACGTAGATCAGAGCGAACACAAAGGGAAAATACCTATTCGATACCACAGTAATTGATAACAATTAATGTAATATTGTAAAAAGTATTATATATATGTTATTCCTTGAAATGTTTATAATGGACTCAGAGGCTGAGGACTGAGCCAGCCCAAAACTGTATCTTGTAAATAGTTGCACTAAGGTGCTATATTCACTACCAGCCTGACTACCTCTGAACATAAAACCCGTATGGTGAGGCACTGAGTGAGGTCTGCATTCGATGTCCTGCAGCCCACCCAGGACCCACGTTGAAGGTTTGGTGCGGGTCCTTCACAAGAATATTGTCGTTTATTTATGAACAATGTTTATTTAATATTTCGTATTTTTCTATATCTAATGTGTTGTTTGCAACGTTCAAGAAATCCTTACCTCCCGGATGGGAAGAGTTAATGTTTAGTTGATGTTTAATGCAAAACAAAATGCTTCTCTTGTATTTCACAGCCCGGGAGTGCTGTCGTTTACCATGGGGGAATGTGTAGCCCTGGTACACAAACCAGGATGTGGAAGAAAGGTAACGTTAAGGCTTTCATGATTCACGTACACTTCGACACACCCACAGGGGTGTGGAGGGTGTAGAGTGAGCAGTCAGTTCTCCTGTCTTCGGACAGGCAGCCTCCTAGCCTGGACTTGGAGTGAGGAAGTAATCCAGCCTGAGCTGCAGAGTTCAGAATGGAGGCTAGTACAGGTAGTCTAGTTCCCTCAGTCCTAACTCAGAGCTGAAGTTCCCATGAGAAGACGGACGATGACCCATCTGTTGAGATGTGAGCAGTCGAAGGGCATAGTGGAAGAGACAGAAGTGCCATAGGTATGGATTACCTGCACATTGTTACCGGTCACTGGGGACCGAAGGATCACTATAGCTCACGCATAGTGATAAGAAAACCAGAGCTTACTGGACCTTAGGATACAGAAAGCAGCCCCTGAAGAGTCAGTACATAACTGGTCAGGGAGAACAACTCTGAGTCAGGTGCACGAACAGGAATTTAGGACTCAGCACTCTCATAGAAGGCTCCAACCACAAAACTGACCGGGCAGTACAGCTTGGGAAATAGCTGGAGTTTCAGGAGTGAACTACGCTTAACGCTAGGTTGGACTCATCATCGTTGGAAAGAGAAGGAGGCCCTAACCTGCTATAGCCGTTGCCTCAAAACTCATTCTCCTCAACCCCACAGCCTCCCTGGGACCTGCCTTACCATCTACAAGTAAAAGGTATGGAAAGACGCTGGACCGTGTGAGACTGATTATTTATTTGCATGCCTGCACAAACCTCTTAACTACGACCTGAGGGAAGAGTCCCACCTGTAGGGGACCCGACATCTAGCTGCCTCACCATCCCCTCAGAGATCTACAGCAGCGCTGGTACGAATTACCGAGAACTACAGGTGGCGTCACGAACTGTATATAAATCTATCCCCTGTAAATATTCCCCCAAACATACGCCAGACCGCCAGGGCCACAGACCGAGCCACCGCTACCTGTGACAAATCCCATAGACTTCCATGGGCTCGGCTCTGAGTACCCCATTGCCCTGGTAACCCACAATTGTGGTGGCGGGTCGACACACATTCAGGAGAGCGCATTTCTGCCTTTTGGTGTGCATGAAGGTGTGCATTCAGGAGAGCGCATTTCTGGTCTCTGTGTGTGCATGATGGTGTGCATTCAGGAAGAGCTGCATTTCTGTCTCTTGGTGTGCATGATGGTGTGCATTCAGGAGAGCGCATTTCTGTCTCTTGGTGTGCATGAAGGTGTGCATTCAGGAGACCGCATTTCTGTCTCTTGGTGTGCATGAGGTGTGCATTCAGGAGAGCGCATTTCTGTCTCTTGGTGTGCATGAAGTGTTGCATTCAGGAGAGGCATTTCTGTGTCTTGGTGTGCATGATGGTGTGCATTCAGAGAGCGCATTTCTGTCTCTGGTGTGCATGATGGTGTGCATTCAGAGAGCGCATTTCTGTCTTTGGTGTGCATGAAGGTGTGCATTCAGAGACCGCATTTCTGTCTCTTGGTGTGCATGATGGTGTGCATTCAGAGAGCGCATTTCTGTCTTCTGGTGTGCATGAAGGTGTGCATTGAGAGCGCATTTCTGTCTATGTGTGCATGAAGCTGTGCATTGAGAGCGCATTTCTGTCTATCGGTGTGCATGAAGCTGTGCATTGAGAGCGCATTTCTGTCTATCGGTGTACATGAAGCTGTGCATTGAGAGCGCATTTCTGCCTATCGGTGTGCATGAAGCTGTGCATTCAGGAGGTCGCATTTCTGCCTATCGGTGTGCATGAAGGTGTGCATTCAGGAAGCGCATTTCTGCTCTATCGGTGTGCATGAAGGTGTGCATTCAGGAGAGCGCATTTCTGTCTCTTGGTGTGCATGAAGGTGTGCATTCAGGGGAGGCATTTCTGTCCTATGGTGTGCATGAAGCTGTGCATTCAGGAGAGCGCATTTCTGTCTATCGGTGTGCATGAAGGTGTGCATTTCAGGAGAGCGCATTTCTGTCTATCGGTGTGCATGAAGGTGTGCATTCAGGAGAGCGCATTTCTGTCTATGGTGTGCATGAAGGTGTGCATTCAGGAGCCGCATTTCTGCCTCTTGGTGTGCATGAAGGTGTGCATTGAGAGCGCATTTCTGTCCCTTGGTGCGCATGAAGGTGTGCATTCAGGAGAGCGCATTTCTGTCTCTTGGTGTGCATGAGGTGTGCATTCAGGAGCCCCATTTCTGCGTCTTGGTGTGCATGAAGGTGTGCATTCAGGAGAGCGCATTTCTGCCTTCTTTGTGTGCATGAAGGTGTGCATTGGGGAGCGCATTTCTGTCTCTTGGTGCGCATGAAGGTGTGCATTCAGGAGAGCGCATTTCTGTCTCTTGGTGCACTGAAGGTGTGCATTCAGGAGAGTGCATTTCTGTCTCTTGGTGCGCATGAAGGTGTGCATTCAGAGAGCTCGCATTTCTGCCTCTTGGTGTGCATGAAGGTGTGCATTCAGGAGAGGCATTTCTGTCTTTTGGTGTGCATGAAGGTGTGCATTCAGGAGAGCGCATTTCTGTCTCTTGGTGCGCATGAAGGTGTGCATTCAGGAGGCGCATTTCTGTCTCTTGGTGCGCATGAAGGTGTGCATTCAGGAGAGTGCATTTCTGTCTCTTGGTGCGCATGAAGGTGTGCATTCAGGAGCCGATTTCTGCCTCTTGGTGTGCATGAAGGTGTGCATTCAGGAGAGCGCATTTCTGCCTTTGGTGTGCATGAAGGTGTGCATTAGAGAGCGCATTTCTGTCCCTTTGTGCAATGAAGGTGTGCATTCAGGAGAGCGCATTTCTGTCTCTTGGTGTGCATGAAGGTGTGCATTCAGGAGACCGCATTTCTGTCTCTTGGTGTGCATGAAGGTGTGCATTCAGGAGAGCGCATTTCTGTCTTTTGGTGTGCATGAAGGTGTGCATTCAGGAGAGCGCATTTCTGTCTCTTGGTGTGCATGAAGGTGTGCATTCAGGAGAGCGCATTTCTGTCTCTTGGTGCGCATGAAGGTGTGCATTCAGGAGAGCGCATTTCTGTCTCTTGGTGCGCATGAAGGTGTGCATTCAGGAGAGCGCATTTCTGTCTCTTGTGTGCATGAAGGTGTGCATTCAGGAGTCGCATTTCTGCCTCTTGGTGTGCATGAAGGTGTGCATTCAGAGAGCGCATTTCTGCTCTTGGTGTGCATGAAGGTGTGCATTCAGGAGAGCGCATTTCTGTCTTCTTGGTGCCATGAAGGTGTGCATTCAGGAGAGCGCATTTCTGTCTCTTGGTGTGCATGATGGTGTGCATTCAGGAGAGCGCATTTCTGTCTCTTGGTGTGCATGAAGGTGTTAGAAGCATTTCTTTTTGGGGATGAGTGTGATCGGAGACGCATTTCTGTCTCTTGGTGTGCATGATGGTGTGCATTCAGGAGAGCGCATTTCTGTCTGTGGTGTGCATGAAGGTGTGCATTCGAGAGCGCATTTCTGTCTATTGGTGTGCATGAAGGTGTGCATTCAGGAGAGCGCATTTCTGTCTATGGTGTGCATGAAGTGGTGCATTGAGAAGCGCATTTCTGCCTTCGGTGTGCATGAAGGTGTGCATTCAGGAGAGCGCATTTTTTGCTCTATCGGTGTGCATGAAGGTGTGCATTCAGGAAGCGCATTTCTGCCTTTCGGTGTGCATGAAGGTGTGCATTCAGGAGAGCGCATTTCTGTCTCTTGGTGTGCATGAAGGTGTGCATTCAGGAGAGCGCATTTCTGTCTCTTGGTGTGCATGAAGGTGTGCATTCAGGAGAGCGCATTTCTGTCTTGGTGTGCATGAAGGTGTGCATTCAGGAGAGCGCATTTCTGTCTACTCTGGTGTGCATGAAGGTGTGCATTCAGGAGCGCATTTCTGTCTATCGGTGTGCATGAAGGTGTGCATTCAGGAGCGCATTTCTGCTTGGTGTGCATGAAGGTGTGCATTGAGAGCGCATTTCTGTCCTTGGTGCGCATGAAGGTGTGCATTCAGGAGAGCGCATTTCTGTCTCTTGGTGTGGCATATGGTGTGCTTCAGAGCTCGCATTTCTGCTCTTGGTGTGCATGAAGGTGTGCATTCAGGAGAGCGCATTTCTGCTTTGGTGTGCATGAAGGTGTGCATTAGAGCGCATTTCTGCTCTTGGTGTGCATGAAGGTGTGCATTCAGGAGAGCGCATTTCTGTCTTTGGTGCGCATGAAGGTGTGCATTCAGGAGAGGCATTTCTGTCTCTTGGTGCGCATGAAGGTGTGCATTCAGAGCCGCATTTCTGCTCTTGGTGTGCATGAAGGTGTGCATTCAGGAGAGCGCATTTCTGTCTTTTGGTGTGCATGAAGGTGTGCATTCAGGAGAGCGCATTTCTGTCTCTTGGTGCGCATGAAGGTGTGCATTCAGGAGAGCGCATTTCTGTCTCTTGGTGCGCATGAAGGTGTGCATTCAGGAGAGGCATTTCTGTCTCTTGGTGCGCATGAAGGTGTGCATTCAGGAAGCTGCATTTCTGCCTCTTGGTGTGCATGAAGGTGTGCATTCAGGAGAGCGCATTTCTGCCTTTTGGTGTGCATGAAGGTGTGCATTCAGGAGAGCGCATTTCTGTCCCTTGGTGCCATGAAGGTGTGCATTCAGGAGAGCGCATTTCTGTCTCTTGGTGTGCATGATGGTGTGCATTCAGGAGAGCGCATTTCTGTCTCTTGGTGTGCATGAAGGTGTGCATTCAGGAGAGCGCATTTCTGTCTCTTGGTGTGCATGATGGTGTGCATTCAGGAGAGCGCATTTCTGTCTCTTGGTGTGCATGAAGGTGTGCATTCAGGAGAGGCATTTCTGTCTCTTGGTGTGCATGAAGGTGTGCATTCAGGAGAGCGCATTTCTGTCTTTTGGTGTGCATGAAGGTGTGCATTCAGGAGAGCGCATTTCTGTCTCTTGGTGTGCATGAAGGTGTGCATTCAGGAGAGCGCATTTCTGCCTCTTGGTGCGCATGAAGGTGTGCATTCAGGAGAGCGCATTTCTGCCTCTTGGTGTGCATGAAGGTGTGTCATTCAAGAGATTCGGGGAGAGGCGCATTTCTGTCTTTTGGTGTGCATGAAGGTGTGCATTCAGGAGAGCGCATTTCTGTCTTTTGGTGTGCATGAAGGTGTGCATTCAGGAGAGCGCATTTCTGTCTCTTGGTGTGCATGAAGGTGTGCATTCAGGAGAGCGCATTTCTGTCCTTTTGGTGTGCATGAAGGTGTGCATTGTGAGCGCATTTCTGTCTCTTGGTGCGCATGAAGGTGTGCATTGAGAGCATTTCTGCCTTTTGGTGTGCATGAAGGTGTGCATTGTGAGCGAATTTCTGTCTCTTGGTGTGCATGATGGTGTGCATTAGGAGAGCGCATTTCTGCTTTGGTGTGCATGAAGGTGTGCATTCAGGAGAGCGCATTCTGTCTTTTGGTGTGCATGAAGGTGTGCATTCAGGAGAGCGCATTTCTGTCTCTTGGTGTGCATGAAGGTGTGCATTCAGGAGAGCGCATTTCTGTCTCTTGGTGCGCATGATGGTGTGCATTCAGGAGAGCGCATTTCTGTCTCTTGGTGGCATGAAGGTGTGCATTCAGGAGAGTGCATTTCTGTCTCTTGGTGGCATGAAGGTGTGCATTCGGAGAAGCGCTTTCTGCCTCTTGGTGTGCATGAAGGTGTGCATTCAGGAGAGCGCATTTCTGCCTTTTGGTGTGCATGAAGGTGTGCATTGAGAGGCATTTCTGTCCTTGGTGCGCATGAAGGTGTGCATTCAGGAGAGGCATTTCTGTCTCTTGGTGTGCATGATGGTGTGCATTCAGGAGAGCGCATTTCTGTCTCTTGGTGTGCATGAAGGTGTGCATTCAGGAGAGCGCATTTCTGTCTCTTGGTGTGCATGATGGTGTGCATTCAGGAGAGCGCATTTCTGTCTCTTGCTGCGCATGAAGGTGTGTATTCAGGAGAGCGCATTTCTGTCTCTTGGTGGCATGAGGTGTGCATTCAGGAGAGCGCATTTCTGTCTCTTGGTGTGCATGAAGGTGTGCTTTCAGGAGAGCGCATTTCTGTCTCTTGGTGTGCATGAAGGTGTGCATTCAGGAGAGCGCATTTCTGTCTCTTGGTGTGCATGATGGTGTGCATTCAGGAGAGCGCATTTCTGTCTCTTGGTGTGCATGATGGTGTGCATTCAGGAGATGCATTTCTGTCCTTGGTGTGCATGAAGATGTGCATTCAGGAGAGGCATTTCTGCCTTTTGGTGTGCATGAAGGTGTGTATTCAGGAGAGCGCATTTCTGTCTTTTGGTGTGCATGAAGGTGTGCATTCAGGAGAGCGCATTTCTGTCTTTTGGTGTGCATGAAGGTGTGCATTCAGGAGAGCGCATTTCTGTCTCTTGGTGTGCATGAAGGTGTGCATTCAGGAGAGCGCATTTCTGTCTCTTGGTGCGCATGAAGGTGTGCATTCAGGAGAGCGCATTTCTGTCTCTTGGTGCGCATGAAGGTGTGCATTCAGGAGAGTGCATTTCTGTCTCTTGGTGCCATGAAGGTGTGCATTCAGGAGAGCGCTTTTCTGCTCTTGGTGTGCATGAAGGTGTGCATTCAGGAGAGCCATTTCTGCTTTTGGTGTGCATGAAGGTGTGCATTGAGAGCGCATTTCTGTCCTTGGTGCGCATGAAGGTGTGCATTCAGGAGAGCGCATTTCTGTCTCTTGGTGTGCATGAGGTGTGCATTCAGGAGAGCGCATTTCTGTCTCTTGTGTGCATGAAGGTGTGATTCAGGAGAGCGCATTTCTGTCTCTTGGTGTGCATGATGGTGTGCATTCAGGAGAGCGCATTTCTGTCTCTTGCTGCGCATGAAGGTGTGCATCAGGAGAGCGCATTTCTGTCTCTTGGTGTGCATGATGGTGTGCATTCAGGAGAGCGCATTTCTGTCTCTTGGTGTGCATGAAGGTGTGCATTCAGGAGAGCGCATTTCTGTCTCTTGGTGTGCTGAAGGTGTGCATTCAGGAGAGCGCATTTCTGTCTCTTGGTGTGCATGAGGTGTGCATTCAGGAGAGCGCATTTCTGTCTCTTGGTGTGCATGATGGTGTGCATTCAGGAGAGCGCATTTCTGTCTCTTGGTGCCATGAAGGTGTGCATTCAGGAGAGCGCATTTCTGTCTCTTGGTGTGCATGAAGGTGTGCATTCAGGAGAGTGCATTTCTGCCTTTGGTGTGCATGAAGGTGTGCATTCAGGAGAGCGCATTTCTGTCTCTTGGTGTGCATGAAGGTGTGCATTCAGGAGAGCGCATTTCTGTCTCTTGGTGTGCATGAAGGTGTGCATTCAGGAGAGCGCATTTCTGTCTTTTGGTGTGCATGAAGGTGTGCATTCAGGAGAGCGCATTTCTGCTCTTGGTGTGCATGAAGGTGTGCATTCAGGAGAGCGCATTTCTGTCTCTTGGTGTGCATGAAGGTGTGCATTCAGGAGAGCGCATTTCTGTCTCTTGGTGCGCATGAAGGTGTGCATTCAGGAGAGCGCATTTCTGCCTCTTGGTGCGCATGAAGGTGTGCATTCAGGAGAGCGCATTTCTGTCTCTTGGTGTGCATGAAGGTGTGCATTCAGGAGAGCGCATTTCTGTCTTTGGTGTGCATGAAGGTGTGCATTCAGGAGAGCGCATTTCTGTCTTTTGGTGTGCATGAAGGTGTGCATTCAGGAGAGCGCATTTCTGTCTTTTGGTGTGCATGAAGGTGTGCATTCAGGAGAGCGCATTTCTGTCTCTTGGTGGCATGAAGGTGTGCATTCAGGAGAGCGCATTTCTGCCTCTTGGTGCGCATGAAGGTGTGCATTCAGGAGAGCGCATTTCTGTCTTTTGGTGTGCATGAAGGTGTGCATTCAGGAGAGCGCATTTCTGTCTTTTGGTGTGCATGAAGGTGTGCATTCAGGAGAGCGCATTTCTGTCTCTTGGTGTGCATGAAGGTGTGCATTCAGGAGAGCGCATTTCTGTCTCTTGGTGTGCATGAAGGTGTGCATTCAGGGAGGCAGCCGGTGCCATTTCTGCCTTTTGGTTGGTGCATGAAGGTGTGCATTGAGAGCGCATTTCTGTCTCTTGGTGCGCATGAAGGTGTGCATTGAGAGCGCATTTCTGTCTCTTGGTGCGCATCTACATTCATAACCTTATTGAGCGGTACTACGTGTCCGCTCAGCTCAGGATGAAGCTGCCGCGCCGGGACAGGGATGCAGTGACGGAAGGTGAGTATCGATGACTTCTGGTTCTGGAAGCCGGCGGTTGCAGCTGTCACTACAGTGCTACAGCTGCCGGCTCCCAGTGTGTCCCGCCCAGTCCTGGGCCGCGGACCGGTGGTTGGGGACACCTGGACTATAGGACTTGTCCCCATTAGTCGCTGCACATTCTGCCGCCATTCTTACCGGATGCCACAATAGGCCCCATTCTAAGTCTGTGCTGCCTGGTGCTACTACGATGATTGACATGTAAGGACGAGAACCGCCAAAGCTTGTCCTCCGCATGCGCCTGGACTCCCTGTTTATTGAGAGAATTCACATCACATGACCGTGTTGACTAATGGTGATGTCATTCATGGTGACAAAATGCCACACTCATAAACTTTGATGGATTAGTCATGGCAGCTGGGCTCAGGCTATGTGTGCGCCATTAATGTCTTCCTCCATTTCCTCTACAGCTGCGGGAGAAGCTCAGTGACAAACTTGACTGCTACTTTCAGGAGTTGGGAGATTTCCACGTCGCATCTGCTCAGCCGCCGGAGAAGCTAGCTCCGCTCTGTGCTCCTTGGTTTTCCCCTTTATACCTGTGTTTAGTCTTTTTTGTATAATAAAATTTAATATTTTCTATGTTTTTGCGATCACGAGTCTCTGGTTTCTCAGTAATGTGCTGTGTCCTCAGCTTTAGATAATTTACATCAAGTTTATGGCTTATATTAATTAATTAAACCGGTAGCAGACTCCGCCCCTCCCGCTAAGCCCTGCCCACTTCTTAGAACTGTGTCATAAAGGTGGGTCCAGCTGGCAGAGCGTAAGTAATGGCTCCTTGTAGCTGCTTGCAAGCAGTGAATTGAAACATCCCCCTTCTTGCATGAACACAACTGCCACAATATAAACACGAGTGGCTCGAGGTCCTCGTCCTCACGGTTCTCTTGTGTCCGGATGTCATTGGTACAGCTGACCATGTGGTCCTGACCTGCTGCAGCAACATTAGAGGTGCTGCCATGGTGGGCATGAGCTTTCATCCCTTGAGCTGTTCTCTTTTTAACCCCTTTCTGTCATCAGACATACTATCCCGTCCTTGTGACCTGGGACTTAATTCCCAGTGACGGGATAGTACGTCCAAGGCGATCAGCTGATCGCCGCCGGGTGTCAGCTGATTATCACAGCTGACACCCGGCACTATGTGCCAGGAGCGGTCACGGACCGCTCCCGGCACATTAACCCTGGCACACCGCGATCAAACGTATCGGGGGCACGGGAGCAGCGCGCAGGGAGGAGGCTCCCTGCGCGCTCCCCTGAGACCCTCAGAACAGCGTGATGTGAACACGCTGTTCTGAGGCCTTCCTCCCTGCAAGGCCCCGGATCCAAGATGGCCGCCGCGCCCTCTGCCTGAACATTCACAGCCAGAGGAGTCGGACGAGGAGGTCAGAGCAGCGCGCAGCGTAGGTTCGGGGACAGGTAAATATCGCTATACTCACCCCTCCATCGGCGCGTCTCTGCAGCCTCTCCTCTTCCCCAGTCTCCGCAGCTCTTCAGTCCTACAGCGGTCACGTGGTACCGCTCATTCATTAAAGTCATGAATATGTGCATATTCATGACTTTAATGAGCGGTACCATGTGACCGCTGCAGGAAGGAGCTGGAGATCATGGGAGAAGCGGAGGGGTAAGTATGATCGACACCCCCGCCGACCCCCGTATATGACTCGCGTATAAGCCGAGAGGGGGACTTTCAGCCCTAAAAAATGGGCTGAAAATCTCGGCTTTTACATGAGTATATACGGTACTTCCTTTCCAAGCCATGCCGTGCGCCCAAACAGTTCCCCCCCCCACATATAGGGTATCAGCGTACTAAGGACAAATTGGAAAACAACTTTTGGGGTCCAATTTCCTTGGGAAAAATCTAAAATTTGGGACTAAAAAATCATTTTTGTGGAAAATTGTTTTTTTTTTTCACACCCAGGCATTATAAACTTTTGTGAAACACTTGGGGGTTCAAAGTGCTCACAACAGATCTAGATAAGTTCCATATGGGGTCTAGTTTCCAAAATGGGGTCACATGTGGGGGTTTCCACTGTTTAGGCGCATCAGGGGCTCTCCAAACGCGACATGGCATCCAATCTCAATTACAGCCAATTTTAGTTTGAAGGCCAGCGTCACACTTGCGAGTGTGATGCGAGTAAGTCGCATGACTTTCTCTCATCAACACCTGGCACGGCCGCCCGCTCTCGGACCTGAGTGTGCGGCTGCATGTGACGCCGGCCGAAAAAGTCAAACGGCGCTCCTTCCCTTACGAGCTCTGCCGTGTGCCCAAACAGTGGTTTTCCCCCACATATAGGGTATTGGCGTACTCAGGAGAAATTGCACAACAACTTTTTATGTCCATTTTCTCCTTTTACCCTTGTGAAAATAAAAAAAAGTTTGTTAAAGATCATTTTTGTGACTAAAAAGTTAAATATTAATTTTTTCCTTCCACATTGCTTCAGCTCCTGTGAAGCACCTGAAGGGTTAATAAACTTATTGAATGTGGTTTTGAGCACCTTGAGGGTGCAGTTTTTAGAATGGTGTCACTTTTTGGTATTTTCTGCCATATAGACCCCTCAAAGTGACTTCAAATGTGAGGTGGCCCTTAAAAAAAATGGCTTTGTAAATTTTGTTGTAAAAATGAGAAATCGCTGGTCAACTTTTAACACTTATAACTTCCTAACAAATAAAAATTTTGGTTCCAAAATTGTGCTGATGTAAAGTAGACATGTGGGAAATGTTATTTATTAACTATTTTGTGTGACATATTTCTTTGTTTTAAGGGAATAAAAATTCAAAGTTTGAAAATTGCAAAATTTTAGCCATATTTGCATTTTTTTTAAAAATAACCGCAAGTTATATGGAAGAAATTTTACCACTAACATGAAGTACAATATGTCACGAGAAAACAGTCTCAGAAATGCGAAGATCCGTTGAAGCGTTCCAGAGTTATAACCTCATAAAGAGACAGTGGTCAGAATTGTAAAAATTGGCCCGGTCATTAACGTGCAGACCACCCTTGGGGGTTAAGGGGTTGTCCAGGACTATGACATTGACGGTCTGTCCTTAGAATAGGTCATCCGTGTGAGATCAGTGGGGGGTGCGGCACCTCCGCCTATCAGGTGTTGGCTGGAAATTGTCAGTCCCTGTGCTTCACAGCTCCGCTGACAGACATGCAGTACCCGACCGTGGACACAGCTCCGGTGATACAGCTGTGCTGTGGGTGTCGGTGACTGAGCAGCTCCGGGCGACACCAGGGAAGAGCTAACAGCCAAGATGGCGGGTGTAACCAGTGCTAAAGATGGCTTATCAATGTTAACCTCGCAAATTTTGACCTTAATGACCGGGCCAATTTTTACATTTCTGACCACTGTCCCTTTGAGGTTATAGCTCTGGAGCTTCCATGGATCCCGCTGATTCTGAGACTGTTTTTTCGTGATATATTGAACTTAATGATAGTGGTAAAATTTATTTGATATGACTTGTTTTTATTTCTGAAAAAAAAACAAATTTGGTAAAAAATTTCGAAATGTAGCAATTTTCAAACTTTTAATTTTTGTGCCCATACATCAGTAAAAACCGACCCGAATCATGTTCCCTGGATATTTTCTGACGCTGGGGTCGCTACACACTAATTTCTTAGCGCCATTAAAGTCCTGGACAACCGCTTTAAGGGAAGGTGAGGAGTCGGAGTATCATGGTGTCACCCCCACACTGAGCTCCCTCATCACCGCCCACTGCTGTTACCTTTCTGACTGGCGTTTCCAAGGTTTGTGGAGGCTGCGTCAGTCATCTGTCCCCTGATTACTTGTGGAGGCTCCCGGTGACGCTGCTGACTGACATGTCACACATGAAGCAGTGTCCGTGTCCCGGGGACATGGATGTTCGCCAAGATAAAACGTGTGAACACGGCGGCTCCTGCCTGTGATGCTGCAGAGCCGCCATTCTGTAGAGCCCTCCCAACCGTGTGGTGCCGCGCATGTCAGCTTCCGCATTGATTCTGTATGACAATTTTTCACAGAATGGGGACGAGATTTCCTGCAATCCCATTCACTTTGCTGGCTACTGAATTTGCCGTCAAATTTCCATGCAGATAGGCCACACAGAAATAAGTTTTTCTCTCCGTCAGGCAACACCACTAGTGTTGAGCGATACGATACTGCAAATATCGGGTATCGGCCGATATTGGCTGTATCGGAATTCCGATTCCGAGTTCCGATATTTTCGTCATATCGGATACCGGAATCGGAATGTCACTGTCACTGTCAGTGTCCGTCGGTCGGGTCTGTCAGGAGTCAGCGGCACTTACCCGGCAGAAGATCTCCGGCGGTCACATCCCGGACTGCTTAATGGCCGCCATCCTCTTCTCCCCGGCGGTCACATGCAGTATCTCGCGATAACTGCAGTGACTGCTGGGTAATCGCGGCCGTAAAGCAGTCCGATGACGTCACCGCCGGGGAAGCTGGTAAGCAGCTGTGCTGCGCCGGGATGTCAGGCTCTGCCTGTCATTCCGATGTAGCAGAGCTGGATCGTCGTGGGACAATCGTTACTATGGACTGCGTCGGACAGGTCGTATACTGTTGGTTTGTTTTTTTTATTTTTTTACAGGAGATCGATGGCGTCGCAGGAATGAGAGAGTAATAAAAAAAATGAAAACTGTGTTGTCTCTTTTATTTCATTAAAAGACTTTTTTCTTGCTGTGTCTTTTTTTTACACATTTAATAACTTTGGGATTAATAATGGATCGGTGTCTTATTGACACCTCTCCATTATTAACCGGGCTTATTGTCACCGTGCAATCAACGGTGACATTAACCCCTTATTACCCCACTTGCCACCGCTACAGGGCAAGTGGGAAGAGCCGGGTAAAGTGCCACAATTGGCACATCTTTTGATGCGCCAAATGTGGGGCTGCTGTAGCCTGGTATTATCAGGCTGTTGAGGGCCAAAATCCATGGGCCTTGACAGTCTTTTAATACCAGGCCGCAGCAGTCTGCATTTTACTTGGCTGGTTAACAAAAATAGGGGGGATCCCCACGCCGTTTTTTTTTCGAGGGGATCCCCTATTTTTGTTAACCAGCCAAGCTAAGCAGACTGCTGTGGCCTGGTATTATCAAGCTTGCAAGGTCCATGGATATTGGATCCTTACCAGCCTGAAAAACCAGGCCTCAGCGGTCTGCTTCATCTGGCTGGTTAACAAAAATAGGGGGACCCCACGCTAATTTTTTTCGAGGGGATCCCCTATTTTTGTTAATCAGCCAAGATATGCAGACTGCTGTGGCCTGGTATTATCAGGCTGGCAAGGTCCATGGATCTTGGCTCCTTAACAGCCTGAAAATCCAGGCCTCAGCGGTCTGCTTCATCTGGCTGGTTAACAAAAATAGGGGGGACCCCACGCCATTTTTTTTTCGAAGGGAACCCCTATTTTTGTTTATCAGTTCCCTCTGACGTCACTGATGGTGTCCCTGGCTGACCTGAAGTGAAAGTGGAAAGCAATCAATTAAGCTTTCCACTTCCTCTCCTGTCAGCCAGGAGAGGAGCTCATTCATTTGGGGGTTTACTGTGAGGCTGCAGCATTAGCTGCGGTCCCTGCAGTAAACATTAACCCTTTCTGAAGGATTACACCGTGGGACCTGACTGTGCATCGGATTGGTAAGAATAATTTTGCTTTATTATTTTATTTTTATTACAGGAAATGGTTTTAGCAGGTAAATAAAATATGGTCAAAAACTGTGTGATTATTTCATTAAACTTCTTTTTTATTAAAGTGTGTGTGTTTGATTTTTCTTTCATACAATAGGATTAATAATTGATAGTTGTCTAATTGACAGCTCTCAATTATTAACCTGGCTTAAAGTGACCTTTCAATTGCAAGGTCATTTTAACCCCTTATTAACCCATTCGCCACCACTACAGGGCAATGGGAATAGACGGGCAAAGTGCCAGAAAGGGCAAATCTAATTAGAGATTTGCCCTTTCTGGGGTGTCTGGGGCAGATGTTAGTAGCCGGGGGGGGGCAAAAATAATGGTCCCTCTCTGGGCTATTATTATCTGCCCCCACTCACTGGCTTTGTCTGTCTGGTTGCGAAAATAGGGCGGGAGCCCACGCATTTTTTTTCAGCAATTTTACACCTCATATATATATATACATGTCATTGAGTTTGTGACACATATATATATATATATTTATAGTTCATACACTTCTACATAGTATAATAGCCGCTAATTCAATTGCCGGCTTTTGTGAAAATGCAGAACCCGACATGAAATGACACTTGGTTTACATAGAGTTAACCATGTCTTTTCATGTACTTTGATATCTGATTTGCACAAACAATTACAGGAGTGTAAAGGTACTGCCACACTAAACAATCCCGCTAGCGATCACGATAACGACGCATACTAATGCGATCGCTAGCGGGATTGTTTCTATATCGCTAAATGCGGCCACATTTAGCGATATAGTTAACGACGCTATCGCCGTTAGCGATCTTCTTAACGACTTTAGCGGTACAAAAGTACCGCTAAATCGCTAAGAAAAGGTGCCACACAGCGATATATACTTACCCAGCGGGAGCGCCGACGAGAAAATAGGGTCCGGAACGATTCCAGCGACGAGCGAGATCACAGCAGGAAGCTCGTCGCTGGAAGCTGCCGCACTGAACAACATCGCTAACAGGATCGCTAAGTAGTGATGTTTTTTAGCGATCCCGTTAGCGATATTGTTTAGTGTGGCATACCCTTAAGTGTGCAAAATTTCACACCTGTAGGGGTTAATTAAAGGTGTAAATTCGTAGCAAAAAAGTCCTTTTTTTTTACAATGAATTTACACCTTTAATTAACCCCTACAGGTGTGAAATTTTGCACACATAGACTGATGTAATTGTTTGTGCAAATCAGATAGCAGCTCGTCCCGCAAAAAATAAGCTCACAGATAACTCTGTCGGCCGAAATATGGAAAAATTATAGCTCTCAAAATACGGCGATGCAAAAATTTCTTACAAAAAATTATTCCAAAAAAAAGTGTCTTTTAGAGTGTGACAGAAGCTAAACATGAAAAAAGGGTGTAAATCTGGTATCGCTGTAATCACACCGACCTGAAAAATAAAGTCGCCTAATCACTAATACCGCACGAGGAATGGCGCAAAAAAGAAAACCAATTCTTCACCTTTTGTGGATTTGTTCATTGTGCCTCCCAAAGATCGCAGTAAGGCGATCACAGTGGTTCCCCCCCACATATGGGATATCAGCGTACTCAGGACAAAATGCATATCAACTTTTGGGGCCCTATTTCTCCTGTTACCCTTATAAAAATAAAAATTTGGGGGCAAAAAGGTCATTTTTGTGGAAAAAAATATGATTTTTTTATTTTCACGGCTCTGTGTTATAAACTTCTGTGAAGCCCTTGGGGGTTCAAAGTGCTGACCACACATCTAGATAAGTTCCTTGGGGGGTCTAGTTTGCAAAATGGGGTCATTTGTGGGGGGTTTCTACTGTTTAGGCACATCAGGGGCTCTCCAAGTGCGACATGACACCCGCAGACCATTCCATCAAAGTCTGCATTTAAAAACGGTGCTCCTTCCCTTCCGAGCTCTGCCATGCGTCAAAATAGTGGTTCCCCCCCACATATGGGATATCAGCGTACTCAGGACAAATTGCACAATAGCTTTTGGGGTCCTATTTCTCCTGTTACTCTTATAAAAATAAAAATTTGGGGGCAAAAAGATTATTTTTGTGGAAAAAAATATGATTTTTTTATTTTCACGGCTCTACGTTATAAACTTCTGTGAAGCACTTGGGGGTTCAAAGTGCTCACCACACATCTAGATAAGTTCCTTGGGGGGTCTAGTTTCCAAAATGAAGTCACTTGTGGGGGTTTCTACTGTTTAGGCACATCAGGGGCTCTCCAAACGTGACATGACACCCGCAGACCATTCCATCAAAGTCTGCATTTGAAAAAGGCGCTCCTTCCCTTTCGAGCTCTGCCATGCGTCAAAATAGTGGTTTACCCCCACATATGGGGTATCAGCGTACTCAGGACAAATTGCACAATAACTTTTGGGGTCCTGTTACCCTTTGGAAAATAAAAATTGGGGGTGGAAAGATCATTTTTGTGGAAAAGATTTGATTTTTTAATTTTACAGCTCTATGTTATAACCTTCTGTGAAGCCCTTGGGGGTTCAAAGCTCTCACCACACATCTACATAAGTTCCTTGGGGGATCTAGTTTCCAAAATGGGGTCACTTGTGGGGGGTTTCCACTGTTTAGGCACACAGGGGCTCTCCAAATACGACATGGTGTCCAATCTCAATTCCAGCCAAAAAAGTCAAATGGCGCTGCTTCCCTTCCGAGCTCTGCCATGCGCCCAAATAGTGGTTTACCCCCACATATGGGGTATCAGCGTACTCAGGACTAATTGCACAATAACTTTTGGGGTCCTTTTATCCTTTGGAAAATAAAAATTGGGATGAAAAGATCATTTTTGTGGAAAAAATATGATTTTTTAATTTTACGGCTCTACGTTATAACCTTCTGTGAAGCCCTTGGGGGTTAAAAGCTCTCACAACACATTTAGATAAGTTCCTTGGGGGTCTAGTTTCCAAAATGGGGTCACTTGTGGGGGGTTTCCACTGTTTAGGCACACAGGGACTCTCCAAATGCGACATGGCGTCCAATCTCAATTCCAGCCAAAAAAGTCAAATGGCGCTGCTTCCCTTCCGAGCTCTGCCATGCGCCCAAATAGTGGTTTACCCCCACACATGGGATATCGGTGTACTCAGGAGAAATTGTACAACAAATATTGTGGTTCATTTTCTACTGATACCCTTGACAAAATGTAAAAAAAATTGTGTCGAAAGAAAAATTTTGGGAAAAAAAGTTAAATGTTCATTTTTTCCTTCCACATTGCTTCAATTCTTGTGAAGTACCTAAAGGGTTAATAAACTTCTTGAATGTGGCTTTGAACACGTTGAGGGGTGCAGTTTTTAGAATGGTATCACTTTTGGGTATTTTCTGTCATATTGACCCCTCAAATTCACTTCAAATGTGAGGTGGCCCCTAAAAAAAATGGTTTTGTAAATTTTGTTGGAAAAATGAGAAATTGCTGGTCAACTTTTAACACTTATAACTTCCTAACAAAAAAAATTTTGGTTCCAAAATTGTGCTGATGTAAAGTAGACATGTGGGAAATGTTATTTATTAACTAATTTTTGTGACATATCTCTCTGATTTAATGGCATAAAAATTAAAAGTTTGAAAATTGCAAAATTTTCTAAATTTTTGCCATATTTCCGTTTTTTTCATAAATAAACGCCGAAACGCGCGTCGGGGAGGCAGGGGTTTGAGTCCTTGTCCTGGATACTGTCAGCTGGTATGTCCACCTTCATATATGTCTGTATATACTTGATATCTAGGTGTCTTCTTTATGTATTGGCACTGCCTATTATGATTGTTGATGGCACTATGGTATTCCTATTATAGACTGATCTAATGAATAATTATGGGAGATATATGTGTTAATTGTATTTTTCATTATACTTATATCTGTGACCATACCTATATGTTTAATATGGACATTTTTCTTTTACCCCTGCTGTACTACATTGTCATGTGGTGATTTACACATGTCACTTTCTACAGCTCCCTCGCTACCTTTGATATTATCATATTTTTAATCAATAAAATTGTATTTTTGAATATGGACTTTTTGCACTGTTTATTTCTGCGGTTTTCTATATATGATAGAAAATACCCAAAAGTGACACCATTCTAAAAACTGCACCCCTCAAGGTGCTCAAAACCACATTCAAGAAGTTTATTAACCCTTTACGTGCTTCACAGGAACTGAAGCAATGTAAAAGGAAAAAATTAGCATTTAACATTTTTTGCAAAAGCTTTACTTCGGAACCAATTTTTTTTATTTTCACAAGTGTTAAAAGTAAAAATGAACCACAAAATTTGTTGTGCAATTTCTCCTGAATACGCCGATATGCCATATGTGGGGGTGAACCACTTTTTGGGCGCACGGCAGAGGTCGCAAGGGAAGGAGTGCCGTTTGACTTTTTCAGCGCAGAATTGGCTGGATGCCATGTCGCATTTGCAGAGGCCCTGATGTGTCTAAACAGTGGAAACCCCCTACAAGTGATCCCATTTTGGAAACTAGACCCCTAAGGAACTTATCTAAATGTGTGGAGAGCACTTTGAACCTCCAAGTGCTTCACAGAAGTTTATAACATAGAACCGTGAAAATAAAAAATCATATTTTTTCCACACAAATGATCTTTTCACCCCAATTTTTATCTTCCCAAGGGTAACAAGACCCCAAATGTTTTTGTGCAATTTGTCCTGAGCACGCTGATATCCCATATGTGGAGGTAAACCACTGTTTGGGTGCATGGCAGAGCTTGGAAGGGAAGGAGCACTGTTTGACTTTTTCAACGCAGAATTGGCTGGACGCCATGTCGCGTTTGTAGAGGCCCTGATGTGTCTAAACAGTGGAAACCCCCCACAAGTGACCCCATTTTGGAAACTAGACCCCCTAAGGAACTTATCTAGATGTGTGGTGAGCACTTTGCACCCACAAGTGCTTCACAGAAGTTTATAACGCCCGGGCGTGAAAATAAAAAATCATATTTTTTCCCCAACCTGATCGTTTAGTCCCCAATTTTTTATTTTCCCAAGGGTAACAGGAGAAATTAGACCACAAAAGTTGTTGTACAATTTGTCCTGAGTAAGCTGATACCCTATATGTGGGGGGGGGACCACTGTTTGGGCGCACGGCAGGGCTTGGAAGGGAAGGAGTGCCGTTTGACTTTTTCAAACCAATATTGGCTGGAATTGAAATTGGACACCATGTCGCGTTTGGAGAGCCCCTGATATGCCTAAACAGTGGAAACCCCCCACAAATAACACCATTTTGGAAACTAGACCCCTTAAGGAACTTATCTAGATATGTGGTGAGCACTTTGAACCCCCAAGTGCTTCACAGAAGTTTATAACGTAGAGCCGTGAAAATGAAAAATCATTTTTTCCTCAAAAATGATTCTTTAGCATGCTATTTTTTATTTTCCCAAGGGTAACAGGAGAAATTGGACCCCAAAAGTTTTTGTGCAAATTTTCCTGAGTACGCTGATACCCCATATGTGGGGTGAAACCACTGTTTGGGCGCATGGGAGAGCTTGTAAGGGAAGGAGCGCCATTTTGTAATGCAGACTCTGATGGAATGTTTCATGTTGTGTTTGTAGAGCCCTTGATGTGCCTAAACAGTAGAAACCCCCTGCAAGTGACACCATTTTGGAAACTAGACCCCCCCAAGGAGCTTATCTAGATTGTTGTGCAATTTCTTCTGAATACGCCGATACCCCATATGTGGGGGTAAACCACTTTTTGGGCGCACGGCAGAGATCGCAAGGGAAGGAGCGCCGTTTGACTTTTTCAGCGCAAAATTGGCTGGATGCCATGTCACGTTTGTAGAGGCTCTGATGTGTCTAAACAGTGGAAACCCCCCACAAGTGACCCCATTTTGGAACCTAGCCCCCTTAAGGAACTTATCTAGATGTGTGGTGAGCACTTTGAACCCCCAAGTGTTTCACAGAAATTTATAAACACAGAGCTGTGAAAATAAAAAATAATTTTTTTCCTAAAAAATGATTTTTTTAGCCAGCTATTTTTTTATTTTCCCAAGGGTAACAGGAGAAAATAGAACCCCAAAATTGGTGTGCAATTTGTCCTGAGTACGCTGATACCCCATATGTTGGGGTAAACCACTGTTTGGGCGCACGGCAGGGCTCGGAAGGGAGGGAACGCCATTTGACTTTTTGAACGCCACATCGTGTTTGGAGACCCCCTGATGTGTCTAAACAGTGGAAACCTCCCACAAGTGACCCCATTTTGGAAACTAGACCCCTTAAGGAACTTATCTAGATGTGTGGTGAGCACTTTGATCCCCTAAGTGATTCACAGAAATTTATAAACGCAGAGCCGTGAAAATAAAAAATCATTTTTTTCCTCAAAAATGATTTTTTTTTGCCAGCTATTTTTTATTTTCCCAAGGATAACAGGAGAAATTAGAACTCAAAAATTGGTGTGCAATTTGTCCTGAGTGCGGTGATACCCCATATGTTGGGGTAAACCAATGTTTGGGCGCACGGCAGGTCTCGGAAGGGAGGGAGCGCCATTTGACTTTTTGAACGCCATGTCGTGTTTGGAAACCCCCTGATGTGCCTAAATAGTGGAAACCCCTCAATTCTAGCTCCAACCCTAACCCCAACACACCCCTAACCCTAATTCCAACCCTAACCCTAATCCCAACCCTAATTGTAACCCTAACCCTAATTCTAACCCTAATTGTAACCCTAACCGTAATTGTAATCTTAACCCTAATTTTAACCCTAACCTTAATTGTAACCCTAACCCTAATTTTAACCCTAACCCTAATGGAAAAATAAAAATAAATAAAATTTCTTTATTTTATTATATGTCCCTAACAAAGGGCTGATAAAGGGGGGTTTTGTACTGTTTTTATTATTTTGATCACTGTGATAGTTTATCACAGTGATCAAAATGTTCTTTTAGAGAATAAATGGAGTCATTCAATTTTTGAATCTGCCGTCAGGCAGAGTCAGCGGGCACACTGCGCATGCGCCCGCCATTTTTTTTTACAGGATGAAGAGAACTGAGGATTGGACTACAGGGGGCGCTGCAGGAGTGCAGAGGGGCGATGGGGGAACACCTACAGGTACCGGGAGTGGGATCGGGGGTCCTGGGGACCCTATTTCTCTCCCCTCTGATGTGCGATCACTAGTGTTGAGTGATACTGCTCGATATCTAAAAATATCGTATCGGAATGGTATCGCCGATATCACTAAATATCGTCGATATCCGATTCCGATACCGGAAGTCCCATGTAAGTCTATGGGAACAAAATATCGCAACGAAAAAAACCCTTTCTTTCGTTGTAAACACAAAATATACACACATAGAATACATATATATATATATATATATATATACATGTCATTGTGACATATATATATATACATATATTTATAGTTTATACACTTCTACATAGTAAAATAGACTCTGATTCAATTGCCGGGTAAAGCCGTGACATACCCCATAGAAGTCGACGGGCTCGGTGCCGAGTACCCCCAAAACCTCTGGCTCTGTGCGACTCAACAGGATTCTGTAGCTCGCTATAAGCGAGTCCTGTGTGCCTGAATTGAACTGGTTTTGTGCTTGAGAATTGCTAAAATCATCAGAGAATGTATTTGCCATTTTTCCGTCATATCTGCATCACGACGAGGCACTGGTGAAGAAGAAGGGCGTGCTCTTCGTGGGTGTACACTCACTCAGTGGCGCGAAAACGATGGCCGACCACTCTAAATGGTACTGCAATGTAAGATCGTGCCCCACAGCTCTTCAGTTCCGCCTCCTCATCCTCCTCAGTGTGCGGAAACTAACACGAAGGTCCCGCCTCCCTACAAAAGAGGGGCCCTCTCCAGATGCTAATGACACATGTGACTTGGCAGAGATGGCTAATGGACACGAGCAGAAGTGTGAAGGGATGGAGCAGTCAGAGCTCTCCCCCCACGGAAGCGACACGATCGCCACGGAACCACTGTTGGGCACCCGGCCTGGAAACCCTCCTACGCTGCAAGAAGCGGAGGATACCCTAAGAGGCCTGGCCCGGCACCGGGAGGAGGTCGCCAGGATGGAAGCCAGCTGGCGTGCCCTAAAACTAAACTTGGAGCGGCGCCAATCCCTCTTACCTGAAGTGTCTGTACTGGAAGGTGAGGCACCCGTTCTAGTAGAGGAGTCCGTGCGGGCATCCCAGCCCTTGCAATGTGATCCGGTTGACGTTGTCGCAGTGGAGGCACCCGTTCCTGCAAAAAACTCTGCACCAGCAGCACCCCAGATCCCGCTGTCTGCCCCCGTCGCTGAGACAGAAGAAGCGACACCCGTCCTCATGGAGGAGGCCGCGCAGGCACCAGAGGTCTACCTGTCTGTACCGGAGCCCCGACTGTCATCTGTTCCAGAGCCGGCTGCTTCCTCCGCAGGTGAGCGCCGCCAGGACTGGGGGGCGCCAGGAGAGCTGCCGCAAACCGGACATTGTAAGCTGCAGTTTGATGGTGGAGACATGGAGCTGCTGGTGGAGGAGAATTACAACCGGCGTCAGGAGGAAGAGTGGAGACGTTGGGAGCGGGAAGCAGAGCGACAAAAGGAGCAGCGAGAATCCCAAAAGCTTCGGCAACGTAACCTGGAGAAGGACCGGGCAGATAAGGACCGGATGAGAAAAGATAAAGGAACCCTGAGGGAGCCGCGGCGTAAGGGTGCAGTACGGAACTTTAAATTGAAAGGTGGTTGGGGCTTCATCCAGGAGCCTGGACTTTATTTAGAAGTTTTTGTGACCCGGCGGGACGTGGAGACTCACCTCCCAGAAGGACACCCGGGGAGGGACCTGTTGCCAGGAGACTTGGTGACTTACACCCGACACTGGGGTTACAATGGATGGTACGCCCTAAATGTTACCAGGTGCGACCCCTACTCCCCAGAGTGTCAGGAACCTGTGAGACCCTCGGAGCCTTCAGCCTCCCACATCCAGGCCTCTGCACAAGTGCCCACCCCACGCCGTAAATCTCCCCAGCCTCCCTCAGTGGTCTCCTCAGCAGCCCCAGCTATGGACATGATAACTATAGCTGGCCCGTACCCGGCGCCTGTTAGGCCCCTGGGGTTCGTTCAGTCCGGGACATAGGGCTCCAGACCCGGAGGGAGATGAAAGAGGTGGCCACACAGACACAGATAGCGGGTCACGACTTGACTGTACAGGCCACATGACGTCATCAGGTCCTGGTGGTCCTTGGTGTCTCGGATGTTTGGCAAGCATCAGAAGAGTACCAGGTGGTACCTGGAACACCCCTGCCAAAGAATTATAAATAACCCGGACAGGGTCCCTGTATGTAAATAGTTAAATTGTTGATGTACCCGGACGGGTGAATGTTCATAAAAAAGTTTTTTAATTTAATAAAAAAAAAAAAACACAGTTTTCATTACTTTTATTACAGTCTCATCCTGCGACGCCATCGATCTCCTGTAAAAAAATGGAAAAAAAAAAAAAAGTATACCACCTGACCGACGCAGTCCATAGTAACGAGTGTCCCACGACGATCCAGCTCTGCTACATCAGAATGACAGGCAGAGCCTGTCATCCCGGCGCAGCACAGCTGATTACCTGCTTCCCCGGCGGTGACGTCATCGGACTGGTTTACGGCCGGGATTACCCTGCAGTCACTGCAGTTATCGCGAAAAACTGCATGTGACCGCCAGGGAGAAGATAATGGCGGCCATCAAGCAGTCCAGGACGTGACCGCCGAAGATCTTCTGCCAGGTAAGTGCCGCTGACTCCTGACAGACCCGACCGACGGACACTCACAGTGACAGTGACAAATCCGATTCCGGTATCCGATATGACGAAAATATCGGTACTCGGAATCGAAAGCCCGATACAGCTAATATCGGCCGATACCCGATATTTGCAGTATCGTATCGCTCAACACTAGCGATCACATCAGAGGGGAGAGAAATTGCAGCAGGATTGCGGATTTTTTTTTTCTTTTGCGATCGCAAAATAGGCAAAATAGGGTTAATAGCAGCGATCGCTGTGGTTTAAGTACCCTTAATGACCGCCGTTAAAAGGCGTATCGGCGGTCGTTAAGGGGTTAATGGAGCACACTCGGACTGGGTCACGGTTAGCAGTGGGGTACCGCAGGGGTCGGAGTTGGGCCGCTTCTTTTTCACACATTTATTAATGACCTTGTAGGGGCATACAGCGTAGTATTTCAATATTTCCAGATGACACTAAACTCTGCAGGGTAATCAAAACAGAGGAGGATAATTTAATATTACAGAAGGATTTATGTAAACTAGAAGCTTGGGCTGATAAATGGCAAATGAGCTTTAATGGGGATAAATGTAAGGTCATGCACTTGGGCAGAAGAAATAAGATGTATAATTATGTGCTATATTGTAAAACACTGGGCAAAACTGTCACTGAAAAAGACCTGGGTGTATGTGTGGATGACAAACTCACTTAGTGGCCAGTGTCAGGCTGTTGCTGCTGCAAAGGCAAATAAAATAATGGGATGCATTAACCCCTTTCTGCCATCGTACTATCCCGTCCATGGTACCTGGGCCCGTATGACCATGGACGGGATAGTATGTCACATGCGATCGGACGTGCTCCCGGGGGAGCGTGTTCGATTGCGGCCAGGTGTCAGCTGATTATCACAGCTGACACCCGGCACTATGTGCCAGGAGCGATCACGGACTGCTGCCGGCACATTAACCCCTGGCACACTGCAATCAAACATGATCGCAGTGTATCGGGGGCACAGGGAAGCATCGCGCAGAGAGTGGGGTTCACTGCGTGCTTCCCTGAGACCCTCAGAGCAACGTGATGTGATCGCGTTGTTCCGAGGGACTCCTCCCTGCAGGACCCCGGATCCAAGATGGCCGCGTGGTCCTTCTGGGTCTTGCAGGGAGGCGGCTTCCTCAGTGCCTGCTGAGAGCAGGTGATAAGAAAGCCTGTTGCAGTGCCAGTCAGATCGCTGATTTGACAGAGTGCTGTGCACAGTGTCAGACCAGAGATCTGACATTATACAGTGATGTCCCACCCTGGGAAAAAGTAAAAATGAAAAAAAGAATAAAATAAACATCTGTAAAAATAATTTTTAAAAAATCCACAAGTAAAGAAAAAAAAATATTCCCCAAAAAATTAATTTCTTTATGTAAATTAAAAAAAAACATAATAAAAGTACACTTATTTGGTATCGCCGCGTCTGTAACGACTCGCCTATAAAATTGTTCCACTAGTTAACCCCTTTAGTGAACCCCTTAAAAAAAAAAAAGCAAAAAACAATGCTTTATCATCATACTGCCGAACAAAAAGTGGAATAACACACGATCAAAAAGACAGATATAAATAAACATGGTACCGCTGAAACGTCATCTTGTCCCACAAAAAACGAGCCATAATACAGCATCATCAGCGAAAAAATAAAGAAGTTATAGCTCTCAGAATAAAGCGATGCAAAAATAATTATTTTTTATGTAAAATTGTTTTTATTGTATAAAAGTGCCAAAACATAAAACATGATATAAATGAGGTATCGCTGTTATCATACTTACCCGAAGAATAAGACTGCTTTATCAATTTTACCACACGCGGAACGGTATAAACGCCCCCCCCAAAAGAAATTCATGAATTGCTGATTTTTGTTCATTCTAACCTCTCAAAAATCGTAATAAAAAGCGATCAAAAAATGTCACGCGCCCAAAAATGGTACAAATAAAAATTTCAACTCGTCCCGCAAAAAATAAGACCTCACATGACTCTGTGGGCCAAAATATGCAAAAATTATAGCTCTCAAAATGTGGTGATGCAAAAACTATTTTTTGCAAAAAATAGCGTCTTTTAGTGTGTGACAGCTTCCAAACATAAAAACCCGCTATAAATAGTAAATCAAACCCCCCTTTATCACCCCATTAGTTAGGGAAAAATAATAAAATTAAAAAAATTTATTTATTTCCATTTTCCCGTTAGGGTTAGGGTTGCGGCTAAGGTTAGGGTTAGGATTGGGGCTAAAGTTAGAATTAGGGTTGGGGTTGGGATTAGGGTTAGGTTTGTGGTTAGGGTTAGGGTTGGGACTAGGGTTAGGGGTGTGTTGGGGTTAGGGTTGGAGTTAGAATTGGGGGGTTTTCACTGTTTAGGCACATCAGGGGCTCTCCAAATGTGACATGGCGTCTGATCTCAATTCCAGACAATTCTGCATAGAAAAAGTCAAACGGTGTTCCTTCCCTTCTGAGCTCTGCCATGAGCACAAACAGTAGTTTCCACCCACACATGGGGTATCAGCGTACTTAGGACAAATTGCTCAATAACTCTTGGGGTCCAATTTCTTCTGTTACCCTGGGGAAAATAAAAAGTTGGGGCAAAAATATCATTTTTGTGGAAAAAAATTAGGTTTTTTTACTTTTATGGCTCTACGTTATAATCTTCTGTGAAGCACTTGGGCTTCAAAGTTTTCCCCACACATCTAGATAAGTTCCTTGGGTGGTCTAGTTTCCAAAATGGGGTCACTTGTGGGGGGTTTCCAATGTTTATTCACATCAGGTACTCTCCAAATGTGACATGACGCCCGCAGACTATTCCATCAAAGTCTGCAATCCAAAGCGTCACTACTTCCCTTCCGAGCCCCGACGTGTGCCCATACAGTAGTTTTCTCCCACATACTGTATAGGGTATCAGCTTACTCAGGACAAATTGGACCACAACTTTTGGGGTCCAATTTCTTCTGTTACCCTTGTGAAAATAAAATATTGGGGGCGATAAAAAATCATTTTTGTAAAAAAAAATGATATTTTTTTTTTACGGCTGTAAATTATAAACTTCTGTGAAGCACTTGGGGGTTCATAGCGCTCACCACACATCTAGATAAGTTCCTTGGGGTCTATTTTCCAAAATGGGGTCACTTGTGGGGTTTCCACTGTTTAGGCACATCAGGAGCTCTCCAAATGCAACATGACGCCCGCAGACCATTCCATCAAAGTCTGCAATCCAAAACGTCACTACTTCCCTTCCGAGCCCTGACGTGTGCCCATACAGTAGTTTTCTCCCACATATGGGGTATCAGCATACTCAGCACAAATTGGACAACAACTTTTTGGGTCCAATTTCTCCTGTTACCCTTGTGAAAATAAAATATTGGGGGCAAAAAAATCATTTTTGTAAAAAAAAAAAAAAAATTTAATTTTTACTGCTGTACGTTTTAAACTGCTGTGAAGCACTTGGGGGTTCAAAGTGCTCACCACACATCTAGATAAGTTCCTTGAGGGGTCTATTTTCCAAAATGGGGTCACTTGTGGGGGTTTCCACTGTTTAGGCACATCAATAGTTCTCCAAATTCGACATGACACCCGAAAACCATTCCATCAAAGTCTGCAATCCAAAACGTCACTACTTCCCTTCCGAGCCCCGACGTGTGCCCATACAGTAGTTTCTCTCCCACATATGGGGTATCGGTGTACTCAGGACAAATTGTACAACAACTTTTGGGGTCTAATTTCTCCTGATTCTCTTGGGAAAATAAAAAATTGGGGACTAAAATATCATGTTTGTGGAAAAAATATAATTTTTTTATTTTCATGCTCAAGCATTATAAACTTTAGTGAAACACCTTGGGGTTCAAAGTTCTCACCACACATCTAGATAAGTTTCTCGAGGGTTCTAGTTTCTAAAATGGTGTCATTTGTGGGGGTTTCCACTGTTTAGACACATCAGGGGCTCTCCAAACACGACATGGTGTCTAGCCAATTCTGCGTTGAAAAAGTCAAACGGCGCTCCTTCCCTTCCGAGCTCTGCTATTCACCCAAACAGTGGTTTACCCCCACATATGGGGCATCAGCGTACTCAGGACAAATTGCACAAAAACTTTTGGGGTCTTGTTACCATTGGGAAAATAAAATTGGGGTGAAAAGATCATTTTTGTGGGAAAATATGATTTTCTAATTTTACGGCTCTATGTTATAAACTTGTGTGAAGCACTTGGGGGTTCAAATTGCTCACCACAGATCTAGATAAGTTCCTAAGGGGGTCTAGGTTCCAAAATGGGGTCACTTGTGGGGGTTTCCACTGTTTAGGCACATCTGGGGCTCTCCAAATGCAACATGGAGTCCAATCTCAATTCCAGCCAATTTTGGTTGGAAAAAGTCAAATGGCACTCCTTCCATTCCGAGCTCTGCCGTGCGCCCAAACAGTGGTCTCCCCCCCACATATGGGTTATCAGCGTACTCAGGACAAAATGAACAACAATTTTTGTGGTCCAATTTCTCCTGTTACTATTGGGAAAATAAAAAATTGGTGACTAAAAGATCATTTTTGTGGGAAAAATATAGGATTTTTTATTTTCATGCCTGGGCATTTTAAACTTGTGTGAAGAACTTTGGGGTTCAAAGTGCTCACACAGATCTAGATAAGTTCCATAGGGGGTCTAGTTTCCAAAATGGTGTCACTTGTGGGGGGTTTCCACTGTTTAGGTGCATCGGGGGCTCTCCAAACGCTACATGGCGTCCAATCTCAATTCCAGCCAATTTTGGTTTGAAAAAGTCAAACGGCGCTCCTTCCCTTACGAGCCCTGTCGTGAGCCCAAACAGTGGTTTTCCCCCACATATGGGGTATTGGCGTACTCAGGAGAAATTGTACAATAACTTTATCTGTCCATTTTTTCCTTTTACCCTTGTGAAAATAAAAAAAATGTTTGTAAAACATCATTTTTGTGACTAAAAAGTTAAATGTTCATTTTTTAATTCCAAGTTGCTTCAGCTCCTGTGAATCACCTGAAGGGTTAATAAACTTCTTGAATGTGGTTTTGAGTATCGTGAGTGGTGCAGATTTAAGAATGGTGTCACTTTTGGGTATTTTCTGCCATATCGACCCCTCAAAGTGACTTCAAATGTGAGGTGGTCCCTAAAAAAAATGGCTTTGTAAATTTTATTGTAAAAATGAGAAATCGCTAGTCAACTTTTAACCCTTATAATTTCCTAAGAAAAAAAATTTTGGTTCCAAAATTGTGCTGATGTAAAGTAGACATAAGGGAAATGTTATTTAGTAACTATTTTGTGTGACATATCTCTCTTTTTAAGGTAATAACTCAAAGTTTGAAAATTGCAAAATTTTCGCCATATTTCCGTTTTTTTTTCAAAAATAAACGCAAGTTATATCGAAGAAATTTTACCACTATCATTAAGTACAATATCTGACGAGAAAACAATCTCAGAATCTCAAAGATCCGTTGAAGCGTTCCAGAGTTATAACCACATAAAGAGACAGTGGTCATAATTGTAAAAATTGGCCCGGTCATTAACGTTCAAACCACCCTTGGGGGTAAAGGGGTTAAAAGAGGCATAGATGCTCATGAGGAGAACATAATTTTGCCCCTATACAAGTCACTAGTGCGACCACACTTAGAATACTGTGTACAGTTCTGGACTCCAGTGTAAAAGAAAGACATAGCTGAACTAGAGCAGGTGCAGAGAAGAACGACCAAGGTTATTAGAACACTGGGGGTCTGCAATACCAGGACAGGTTATTACACTTGGGGTTTTTTAGTTTGGAAAAAAGAAGGCTTACGGGTGATCTTATTACAATGTATAAATATATGAGGGGACAGTATAAAGACCTTTCTAATGATCTTTTTACTCTTAGACCTGAGAAGGGGGGACAAGGGGGCATCCTCTACGTCGGGAGGAAAGAAGGTTTAATCATAATCACAGACGTAGATTCTTTACTGTAAGAACAGTGAGACTATGGAACTCTCTGCCACATGATGTTGTAATGAGTGATTCACTACTAAAATTTAAGAAGGGACTGGATGCCTTTCTTGAAAAGTATAATTTTACAGGGTATACAGTCATGGCCAAAAGTTTTGAGAATGACACAAATATTATATTTTCACATGCTCTGCTGCCCTCTGGTTTTTATGTGTGTTTGACAGATATTTTTATCACAGACAGAAATATAATTGCAAACATATGAGTAACAAAAGCTTATATTGAGAGTTAGAATGAGTTAATGCAGCAAGTCAATATTTGCAGTGTTGACCCTTCTTCTTCAGGACCTCTGCAATTCTCCCTGGCATGCTCTCAATCAACTTCTGGACCAAATCCTGACTGATAGCAGTCCATTCTTGCACAATTAATGCTTTCATTTTGTCAGAATTTTTAGGTTTTTGTTTGTCCACCCGTCTCTTGATGATTGACCACAAGTTCTCAATGGGATTAAGATCTGGGGAGTTTCCAGGCCATGGACCCAAAATCTCTATGTTTTGTTCCCTGAGCCATTTAGTTATCACCTTTGCTTTATCAAAGGAAAAGGCATTGTTGATCGCCAAACTGCTCTTGGAGGGTTGGGAGAAGATGCTCTTGGAGGACATTCTGGTACCATTCTTTATTCATGGCTGTGTTTTTAGGCAAGACTGTGAGAGAGCCGATTCCCTTGGCTGAGAAGCAACCCCACACATGAATGGTTTCAGGATGCTTAACAGTTGGCATGAGACAAGACTGGTGGTAGCGCTCACCTTGTCTTCTCCGAATGAGGCGTTTTCCTGATGTCCCAAACAATCGAAAAGGGGATTCATCAGAGAAAATAACTTTACCCCAGTCCTCTGCAGTCCACTGCCCGTACCTTTTGCAGAATATCAGTCTGTCCATGATGTTTTTTCTAGAGAGAAGTGGCTTCTTTGCTGCCCTCCTTGAGACCAGGCCTTGCTCCAAGAATCTCCGCCTCACAGTGCATGCAGATGCACTCACACCTGCCTGCTGCCATTCCTGAGCAAGCTCTGCACTGCTGGTAGCCCGATCCCGCAGCTGAAACACTTTTAAGAGACGGTCCTGGCACTTGCTGGTCTTTCTTGGGCGCCCTGAAGCCTTTTTCCTCTCTCCTTGAAGTTCTTGATGATGCGATAGATTGTTGACTGAGGTGCAATCTTTCTAGCTGCGATACTCTTCCCTGTTAGGCCATTTTTGTGCATTGCAATGATGACTGCACGTGTTTCTTTAGAGATAACCATGGTTAACAGAAGAGAAACAATGAAGCCAAGCACCAGCTTCCTTTTAAAGTGTCCAGTGGTGTCATTCTTACTTAATCATGACAGATTGATCTCCAGCCATGTCCTTATCAACACCCACACCTGTGTTAATGGAGCAATCACTGAAAAGAGGTTAGCTGGTCCTTTTAAGGCAGGGCTGCAATGATGTTGAAATGTGTTTTGGGGGATAAAGTTCATTTTCTAGCCAAATATTGACTTTGCAAGTAATTGCTGTTAAGCTGATCACTCTTTATAACATTCTGGAGTATATCAAATTGCCATTAGAAAAAGTGAAGCAGTAGACTTTGTAAAAATTAATATTTGTGTCATTCTCAAAACTTTTGGCCATGACTGTATATACTAGATTCCTTGATAGGGCGTTGATCCAGGGAACTAGTCTGATTGCCGTATGTGGAGTCCGGAAGGAAATTTTTTCCGCAATGTGGAGCTTAGTGTTTGCCGCATGGGTTTTTTTAACTTCCTCTGGATCAACATGTTAGGCTATGGGTTGAACTAGATGGACTTAGTCTCCCTTCAACCTTAAATACTATGTTGCTATGTATCATAAATATACCGTACATACATATACCATACATACACACATACTGTATATTGTACATACATACACATAGATACACACATATATACACAGATGTACACACATACATAGATACATACACACACACATACAGTGGGGAAAAAAAAGTATTTAGTCAGCCACCAATTGGGCAAGTCTCCCAAGTCTGTAATTGACATCATAAGTGGACCACAACTATGACTGTCAAAATGAGAAAACAAATCCAGAAAATCACCTTGTCTGATTTGGCAAGATTTATTTTGCAAATTATGGTGGAAAATATGTATTTGGTCATTAACAAAAGTTCATTTCAATATTTTGTTATATATCCTTTGTTGGCAATGACAGAGGTCAAACGTTTTCTGTAAGTCTTCACAAGGTTGGCACACACTGTTGGTCGTATGTTGGCCCATTCCTGGATGCAGATCTCCTCTAGAGCAGTGATGTTTTGGGCCTGTCGCTGGGCAACACGGACTTTCAAATCCCTCCAAAGGTTTTCTATGGGGTTGAGATCTGGAGACTGGCTAGGCCACTCTAGGACCTTCATATACTTCTTATGAAGTCACTCCTTCATTGCCCTGGCGGTGTGCTTGGGATCATTACCATGCTGAAAGACCCATCCACATTTCATCTTCAATGCCTTCGCTGATGGAAGGAGGTTTGCACTCAAAATCTCACGATACATGGCCCTATTCGTTCTTTCATGTACACGGATCAGTCGTCCTTGTCCCTTTGCAGAGAAACAGCCCCAAAACTTGACATTGCCACCCCCATGCTTCACAGTAGGTATGTTGTTCTTTGGATGCAACTCAGCATTCTGTCTACTCCAAACACGACGAGTTTTGTTTCTATCAAACAGTTCTACTTTGTTTTCATCAAACCATATGACATTCTCCCAATACTCTTCAGGATAATCCAAATGCTAACTAGCAAACTTCAGACAGGCCTGGACATCTACTGGCTTAAGCAGGGGGACACATCTGGCACTGCAGGATCTGAGTCCCTGGCGGCGTAGTGTGTTACTGATGGTAGCCTTTGTTACGGTGGTTCCAGCTCTATGCAGGTCATTCACTAGGTCCCCCTTTGTGGTTCTGGCATTTTTGTTCACCGTTCTTGTGATCATTTTGACCCCATGGGGTGAGATCTTGCGTGGAGCCCCAGATCTTGTATATCTTCCATTTTCTTATTATTGCTCTCACATTTGATTTCATCACACCAAGCTACTTGCCTACTGCAGATTCAGTCTTTGCGTCCTTGTGCAGGGTTACAATTTTGTTTCTGGTGTTCTTCGACAGCTCTTTGGTCCTCACCACTGTGGAGTTTGGAGTATTACTATTTGAGGTTGTGGACAGGTGTCTTTTATACTGATAACAAGTGTTAAAGTGCCGTGCGGCCCCTGGATACTTACCTCACTCCTCGGCGTGCCGCTGACCAGGATCCCCAGGGGGTCCCTCCTCAGCTTCCAACTTGGCGGACATGTCGGGGATCCCATCCGCAGGGCACATGCACTAGTCTGCTTAGGCCACGGCCACGCGCTTCCTCCGTTCATTATGCGGCCTGACCCGGAGATACCCACTTCTAGGCGGCGGCAACAGGTATTTCAGGCTGCTTCCTGCTAGAGAAAGCACCTGATTATTACTTCACCATCTGTGCTGAGCCAGTTCTGGTCTGAGTGCGGTGCTCTTCTGTGGTTCATGTCCCAGTGTGTGTCCCTTGGCGCACACTGCTCTCTGTATCTCAGCGTGCTTCTCAGTGTGCACTCTGCACTCTCCTGTCCTCAGCGTGTTTCCCAGTGCGTGCTCACCCAGCGTGCTTCCTAGTGTGCGCTCTGCTCTCTCCTGTACTCTGCGGGCTTCCCAGTGTGCACGCTGCGCTCTCCTGTATCTATAAATACAGACCAGTACAAAAAGAGAAGTACTTATATCGTGGACATGCAGAAGCATATATCCACAATGTAAGATACTGAGTAAGGACTATATATAAAAAGTGCACTCCGACTATCAGATCATGAATAAAGGCAAAAAATGGAGTAAGAAACACTATAATTTATTGCAAAAAAGTCAATTTATTTAGAAAAAAGTACATGTGTACATAAAACATCACACCATGGTGAAATGACCCTAACATAAAAACTTGTAATAAACACTTGAGGGCCAGAGTTTTAATGGTATAGCGGCAGGGAAAAACAGAATTATAACAGGAATGCACCCAAATGTATGGGAAAACTGAGGCAGCTAACAGAACACGCATGTGCTACAATAGTGCACATTGAGTATATATCGCTTGCAACCTGCGAGCATCTATCATAATAGCATGAATATAAGCTGCCACAAGAAGATTGCTTACCCTTAAAGCAATAAACAGCCGCTGACTCTGGACCCACGTGTGACCCTTGACGCGCGTTTCGCGTTTGCTTTTTCAAAAAGGGAGTAACGTAAATCCACGAGAACCAGCCTTTTATATTGTGCTCCATATATGGCGTGTCCCATCTGCGCATGCGCCCTGACGTCATCGCCACAGGAAGTACCACCCCTCGGCATTCACATAGTGCGCACGTCACGGGGAATGCCCCGTATGACGTCAACAGACATGCGCACTAGGAAAAGAAGCCGGAGGCTCAGCGTTCCATGTGGGGAGCTCACGGAGCATGCGTCGGACATAATATCGCCAGACTGCTGCACAATGTAAACGCAGTCCAAATAGGTGCTTTGCAAAAATTCTGGTAACACATTTGAGCTATAAAAAGCCGAAATTCAGCATTTTACATGGTAAGCTCATGAAATATATCGTCGGACTATTACACAATATAAACACTATCAACATAAATAGTTTACAAAATTTTAGAGGACACATTCGGACCATAATATATGAAATGAAATACAAATCATACAATGTGAAAAATATATAATACACACGCGAAATTAAATGTGAAAAGTGAAATAAACAAAAATAAACAACAATGCCAAAAACATTAATAATGTGGTGCATGACAACGACATAAATATGTGAATAAAAGTGAAATATACAGTGATTGATAAAGAGAAAATCATATTAATGTGCATGAATCTTCAAAGGTAATAATTCCAAAATGTAATTCCATTTTATAGTCCAAATTCATTTAAATTCGAAGTCCATGTGTTATCAGAAAAAAGGATGTTTGACTCGTTCAAGAAAGCCAGTTTAAGTGGATAAACCTAATGCTAATGAAGAGAAACAAAAACTTGAATTAATAAAAAGAATAAAAATAATAAAAAATAATAAAAGACAAAGAAATAATTAAAAGTAATTGATTAAAACACATACTAAAATGTATGAATGAAAGAGGGGATGAAAGAATGATGGGCTAAATGGAACAAAACTATAAGAAAGGAGCAAAACTTAATTTTTCATTCAACCCCATAGGGGTCATTGAATTCAATTCCACTATCCATTTGCATTCTGTTTGGGCTAGCAAACGTTTGATGTTCCCTCCTCTACTACCACAATGTACTTGATCAATTGCAATGACCCGTAAACCACTAGGATCACAATTGTGTTCAATACGGAAGTGTTTCGGAAGAGTTTTGAGAGAATTAATGTCCACAATTTTTTGACCATTTGATATGTCTCTCACATGTTCCCTAACACGTATGCGGAGCTGACGCGAGGTCAACCCCACATAGATTTTGGAACATGGACACATGGCTGCATAAATGACATAAGTACTGCTACAACTTAAATGGTGCCGAATCTGGAAAACCTTTTTTCCATCCGAGGAACTGAATTTGGTATCTCTTACAAGATTCTTTTGAGTACAAGCCAAACAGTCACCGCATGGATAGCACCCCCATACTGGATGGCTATTATTTGGATTCAAGGGATTTGTTGTTTTGGCGACATAGTGGCTTTTAACCAGCAAATCCTTTATACTCCTTCCACGTCTTGCTGTAAATTGTGGTTTATCCGGAATATTCCGGGCCAAGATGGGATCTGTCAATAAAACCGACCAATGTTTGTTAACTATTTCTTGAGTCCGTTTCCAATAGCAGTTATAGTTGGAGATATATCTGACATTGGAATTAGTAGATGTATCTGTTTTTTTACTATGTAACAATTGGCGTCGGTCTAAATTTTTAGCTTTCAAATATCCATTTTTTATGCAGCGATTACTATAGTCACGTACCTTGAATCTATTTCTCAGATCCTCGGATTGCATCTCAAATTTATGGTCAGTGGAGCAGATCCGCTTCATCCTGAGAAACTGACCAACTGGGATGGCTTTGACTGTATGTGGAGTGTGGGAAGACGATGCGTGCAACAATGAGTTGACCGACGTCTCCTTGCGGAACACGTCAGTATGTATCATCCCTGCCGCATCAACCTCCAACATTATATCCAAAAAATCAATTTTCTTTTGATGGACTTTGTATGTCAATTTGATATTGTAATCATTTTGATTTAGCTGTCCCATAAATTCAGAAATACTAGACTCACTGCCCTGCCAAATAAAGAAAATGTCATCGATATACCTATGCCAACACTGCACTCGGTCACTGTGAGATATCCCATCCGCAAGGAAAAGTGACCTCTCCCAGTAGCCGAGAAACAGGTTGGCATAGGCTGGGGCACAAGCAGCCCCCATGGCAGTGCCACGCTTTTGTAAATAATATCTGTCCTTAAAGACAAAGACATTGTGAGTCAGAATGAATTGTAAAATTTCGGCAACAAAATCACATAATTGGCCATCCCAGTTGCTATTTCTCAGAAAGAAGCGGACCGCCTCCATACCATCATCATGTGAGATACATGTATACAAAGATTCGACATCGGCTGTAACCAGCCACATGTCCTGCTCCAAAACCATGTCCTCCAACTTAGTTAACATATCTGTGGTATCACGTACATATGATGGTAGCGTCTCAACCATAGATTTTAAATAAAAATCAACAAATTTACAAGCCATATCACACAGACTGTCAATGCCAGAGACGATTGGCCTTCCCGGAGGATCTATGGGGTTTTTATGAATTTTTGGTAGTAAGTATAGGGTTGGGATTTTGGGATACTCAACCCTCAAACCATCTAACACTTTTTTTGTTATGGTTCCCATGTCAAAAGCATTTTGTAAGATTGCATCCAATTCCAATTTATATGAAATAATTGGGCAGTGAGGCAATCGAGTGTAGGTTTCTCTACAGTTCAATTGCCTAAAAGCTTCCCTCTCATATTTGGTAGTTGGCCAAATCACGACATTCCCCCCCTTGTCCGCTGCCTTTATGACAATGTCATCAAGGTTCTTTAATTGCCTCAGTGCCTCACGTTGAGACCCAGACAGATTGTCCTTAGTGACATGTCCCGGAATTTTTTTAAAATCTTCTAATACCAATTTGGTGAAAATCTCAACCTGAGGACATAAGGACAAGGGGGGGAAAGCTCGTGACTTAGGCAAAATTGACCTGGGAAATATACCTTGTGTGTCAGTTTCTTGTTCCCTCAATAGATCCTCCAGGATAGCCAATGCCTCTCTTTCCATAGGATTCAGTCCATGATCATGTGCATCTCTCTTGTCATGTAGCTTCTTTAAAATTAATTTACGGGAGAAAAGATGCAAATCTTTCATGGCTGAAAAATAATTAAAAGGGTTATTGGGTACAAATGTCAAACCTAAAGATAACACTTCAATTTGAGCACTTGACAGTCTGTGATCAGAAAGGTTGATTACCTCCAAAGTTCCTGACTTCTGCTTTTTATCATCAGATTGACAACCTGTGGGGCCTTTGCGTTTAACAGGAAAACGTCCCCTTGAGAATTCATGATGTCTTGCATTATGACCCTTCCATCTGTTGTGGGAATAATTGTTTCCTCCTTGTGAAGTATTTACTTCCATTTCTTCACCTGATGTAACTGAGGAAACTGATTCAGAACGTGCTCTGGATACGGAGCGAGTCCTTTTATTATTAAATTTCCACCTGTACACTTGATTTCTTTGAAAATCAAGGACATCTCTTTGAAATTTTCTAGATTTGGTGGTTTGAATGTCATTTTCCCACTTAATAAATTCTTTATCAAAATCATCATTTAATTTTTTCATAGCTTCAGGAGTTAAATCTTTTTTAAGAGTAGTCTGAATGACATCAATCTCCTTTTCCAATTCACTGATGGTTAATTCATTAAATTTGATTAGAAGGGCCATATAGCCTTTTGAACAGGTGCTAGAGACATCCTCCCATCCATCTCTAAACCAAGGCAAATCAGTTTCAAATGAGGGAAACACCTGAATTCTGAGTCCTCGGGGTATTAACCCTTTAGCGACATATTTCTCTAAAAAACCTTTGTTCCACCATATCCTCATCCTCCTATGTAATAGGGTTTTGAGTTTTAGGATCAGTTCTTGCGTTTCTCTAGAACTAGAATTAGGAACACTGCTAAGGTCATCTTTGAATACTTCATTGATTTTATTGAGCCATGAGGAATCCCTGGCCCTGAAGTCCATTTGTCTGGAAAACAAAACTGTGAATAACACAGAAAAACAATAGATAAATACAGACCAGTACAAAAAGAGAAGTACTTATATCGTGGACATGCAGAAGCATATATCCACAATGTAAGATACTGAGTAAGGACTATATATAAAAAGTGCACTCCGACTATCAGATCATGAATAAAGGCAAAAAATGGAGTAAGAAACACTATAATTTATTGCAAAAAAGTCAATTTATTTAGAAAAAAGTACATGTGTACATAAAACATCACACCATGGTGAAATGACCCTAACATAAAAACTTGTAATAAACACTTGAGGGCCAGAGTTTTAATGGTATAGCGGCAGGGAAAACCTGAATTATAACAGGAATGCACCCAAATGTATGGGAAAACTGAGGCAGCTAACAGAACACGTATGTGCTACAATAGTGCACATTGAGTATATATCGCTTGCAACCTGCGAGCATCTATCATAATAGCATGAATATAAGCTGCCACAAGAAGATTGCTTACCCTTAAAGTAATAAACAGCCGCTGACTCTGGACCCACGTGTGACCCTTGACGCGCGTTTCGTGTTTGCTTTTTCAAAAAGGGAGTAACGTAAATCCACGAGAACCAGCCTTTTATATTGTGCTCCATATATGGCGTGTCCCATCTGCGCATGCGCCCTGACGTCATCGCCACAGGAAGTACCACCCCTCGGCATTCACATAGTGCGCACGTCACGGGGAATACCCCGTATGACGTCAACAGACATGCGCACTAGGAAAAGAAGCCGGAGGCTCAGCGTTCCATGTGGGGAGCTCACGGAGCATGCGTCGGACATAATATCGCCAGACTGCTGCACAATGTAAACGCAGTCCAAATAGGTGCTTTGCAAAAATTCTGGTAACACATTTGAGCTATAAAAAGCTGAAATTCAGCATTTTACATGGTAAGCTCATGAAATATATCGTCGGACTATTACACAATATAAACACTATCAACATAAATAGTTTACAAAATTTTAGAGGACACATTCGGACCATAATATATGACATGAAATACAAATCATACAATGTGAAAAATATATAATACACACGCGAAATTAAATGTGAAAAGTGAAATAAACAAAAATAAACAACAATGCCAAAAACATTAATAATGTGGTGCATGACAACGACATAAATATGTGAATAAAAGTGAAATATACAGTGATTGATAAAGAGAAAATCATATTAATGTGCATGAATCTTCAAAGGTAATAATTCCAAAATGTAATTCCATTTTATAGTCCAAATTCATTTAAATTCGAAGTCCATGTGTTATCAGAAAAAGGATGTTTGACTCGTTCAAGAAAGCCAGTTTAAGTGGATAAACCTAATGCTAATGAAGAGAAACAAAAACTTGAATTAATAAAAAGAATAAAAAATAATAAAAAATAATAAAAGACAAAGAAATAATTAAAAGTAATTGATTAAAACACATACTAAAATGTATGAATAAAAGAGGGGATGAAAGAATGATGGGCTAAATGGAACAAAACTATGAGAAAGGAGCAAAACTTAATTTTCCATTCAACCCCATAGGGGTCATTGAATTCAATTCCACTATCCATTTGCATTCTGTTTGGGCTAGCAAACGTTTGATGTTCCCTCCTCTACTACCACAATGTACTTGATCAATTGCAATGACCCGTAAACCACTAGGATCACAATTGTGTTCAATACGGAAGTGTTTCGGAAGAGTTTTGAGAGAATTAATGTCCACAATTTTTTGACCATTTGATATGTCTCTCACATGTTCCCTAACACGTATGCGGAGCTGACGCGAGGTCAACCCCACATAGATTTTGGAACATGGACACATGGCTGCATAAATGACATAAGTACTGCTACAACTTAAATGGTGCCGAATCTGGAAAACCTTTTTTCCATCCGAGGAACTGAATTTGGTATCTCTTACAAGATTCTTTTGAGTACAAGCCAAACAGTCACCGCATGGATAGCACCCCCATACTGGATGGCTATTATTTGGATTCAAGGGATTTGTTGTTTTGGCGACATAGTGGCTTTTAACCAGCAAATCCTTTATACTCCTTCCACGTCTTGCTGTAAATTGTGGTTTATCCGGAATATTCCGGGCCAAGATGGGATCTGTCAATAAAACCGACCAATGTTTGTTAACTATTTCTTGAGTCCGCTTCCAATAGCAGTTATAGTTGGAGATATATCTGACATTGGAATTAGTAGATGTATCTGTTTTTTTACTATGTAACAATTGGCGTCGGTCTAAATTTTTAGCTTTCAAATATCCATTTTTTATGCAGCGATTACTATAGCCACGTACCTTGAATCTATTTCTCAGATCCTCGGATTGCAAAATTTATGGTCAGTGGAGCAGATCCGCTTCATCCTGAGAAACTGACCAACTGGGATGGCTTTGACTGTATGTGGAGTGTGGGAAGACGATGCGTGCAACAATGAGTTGACCGACGTCTCCTTGCGGAACACGTCAGTATGTATCATCCCTGCCGCATCAACCTCCAACATTATATCCAAAAAATCAATTTTCTTTTGATGGACTTTGTATGTCAATTTGATATTGTAATCATTTTGATTTAGCTGTCCCATAAATTGCTCTCCTGTATCTAGCATGCTTCCCAGTTTGCGATCTGTGCTCTCCTGTATCCAGTGTGTTTCCCAGTGTGCACTCTGCACTCTCCTGTATCCAGTGTGCTTCCCAGTGCGCACTCTGCACTCTCCTGTACTCAGCGTGTTTTCAAGTGCGCGCTCACCCAGCGTGCTTCCCAGTGTGCGCTCTGCGCTCTCCTGTATCCAGCATGCTTCCCAGTGTGTGCTCTGCGCTCTCCTGTATCCAGCGTGCCCCCCAGTGCGCACTCTGCGCTCTCCTATACCTTGTGTGCTCCCCAGTTACTCGTAGCCTTCTTAGTCTCCTTCCCTTGTGGGAGCGTGACGATCCCATAGTCTCTCAGCTGCAAATTTTTTTGGAAACCTGCCGTAGGGTGTTTGATGAACCAGATCGCCTGGCCTCTACCACTGAGTCCCTCTTTAATCTCTGCCAAGGTTCACTTACTGTTGGGCAATATGCCATTCGCTTTCGTACTCTGGCTTTGGAGTTGAGGTGGAATAACGAGGCGCTGGTCGGTGCCTTCTGGGTTGGGTTGTCAGGTCGGATTAAGGATGAGCTCGCTGGTCGAGATACTCCAACCTCTCTCGAGGATTTAATTTCTATTGCTACGCATAATGATTTACGTTTCCAGGTGTGCTCTCATGAGGCTGCTCGAGATAGGAGACCTACTCGCTCATCTTCAACCATCCACAGGCCCCTTAGCCCACTTCCTGCGGTGTCTTCTTCCGCAGCAGCTGCTGATCTGATGCAGGTGGATCGACTCAAAATGGCGGAGCAATGCCGTCATGATAGACTCGCGCAAGGCCTATGTCTATATTGTTGAGATGCTTCTCATTTGCTTCGTTCCTGCCCAGTGTAGTCAGGAAACTTCTCCACCTAGGACAGGTAAGAAAGGCCTGCCTAGGTGTATGTGATTCGTCTCTACCTTTAACCCTGACTGTTCAGTAGAGATGCCTGCTGCCAGTTCGACCGGTTGGGATGTCTTGGCCTCCTTCTGTTCCCGTTGGGTTACCCGCTTCCTGCTGGTCTTTCATGGATGTCTTCAACAAAAAGGAGGCAGAGAGTCTTCCTCCGCATCGGCCGTATGACTGCCCTGTTATGTTTCGGTAGCTGAGGAGAAAAAGCAAAAACGGCAATACACCAGAGAGGCTGGAACCTATTGGATCGCAGTAACCTAAAATAATCACACAACTAGAGGTAGCCGTGGAGCGTTCCTACGTTGATCCTAGACGCCTTGTCACAGCCTGAGAGATAACTACACCTAAAGGCAGAAAGATGAAAGCTATCTGCCCCGGAGCAGATCCCCAAAGAAAATAGGAAGCCCCCAAACATGTAATGGCGGTTAGACAAGAAGAAGCACGGACACAGGCAGAAAATAGAATGAGCAAACGCTGGGGCCCAATCTGTCTAGACAGAAAAGTACAGGAAAGAATTCTGACTACAATCCAACAAAAAAAAACTAAAAAATACCAACTCTTCTGATTGCAAAAACACCTGAGATCACACGATCTTCGCCACCTAAATCAGATCTCTGGTGTAACAAAACTAAGCCGCAGCCACTGAAAAAACAGGAAAAAGCAAATGAACAAATAACAGTGGCTACAGACAAACTGAGAGGAGCACAGGCCCCAGGAGGGGACCCAGCTGACCTCCACAAAAGTGCAGAAAATTATGCAAAAAGAAAGCACAAAAAGAAAAGCAGAAAATATCTTATCTGAAAGCAGCAGATGCATGCAAGACTCCAGCAGACTTCCAAATGAACCAGGAACCACAATTGAGACAAGAACAATTGATCACCGGCGACCATCATGGGAGAGAACCTCCCTTATATCACTCCAGTCCGCGATCCCAGATTGCCATTCCTTGCTGTGAGGTTCAGTACTGTCTGCAACCACCAGAGGGAGCCTCTGCTCAGAAACCATCTCCAGCACATTCATAACACTGCCCGATTTAACTCATTCCTGGTTCAACCCCTCCTAGGGGCAGAATATACCCGCTCTCTCCAGCGGAGACTCAGGCCATGTCAGACTATATACAGGAAAATCTGGCAAGGGGTTTTATTTGAAAGTCCTCCTCTCCCGCAGGTGCGGGATTCTTCTTTGTTAAAAATGACGGCTCCCTTCGACCCTGTATTTACTATAGAGGCTTGAATAACATCACTTCAAGAACAGGTATCCTTTACCACTAATTCCGGAACTTTTTGATCGCTTGAGGGGAGCACGGATCTTCAACAAACTAGACCTTCGTGGTGCCTACAACCTGATCCGTATCCGTGCTGGGGAAGAGTGGAAGACCGCATTTTATACACGGGACGGACATTACGAGTACCTGGTCATGCCCTTCAGCCTCTGCAACGCACACGCGGTATTTCAGGAGTTTGCTAACAACATTTTTCGAGACCTCCTGTATTCCTGGGTTGTAGTATATCTGGATGATATTCTTGTTTTCTCTCCAGAACTGTCATCCCATCGGCGAGCCATTCGTCAAGTGCTGTTACGTTTAAGGGAGAACCGTCTCTATGCCAAGTTCGAGAAGTGTGTCTTTGAGCAAACCTCGCTACCATTTTTGGGATACATTATCTCGAACTTCGGCCTGAAGATGGATCCGGAGAAAGAATCAGCCATCCTCAACTGCAGCTGCCTCTCGGGGTAAAGGCCATCCTACAGTTTCTTGGATTCGCGAACTATTACAGGCAGTTCATCCCACATTTTTCCTCGCTATCTAAGGCTGATTTCACACAGCATTCAGCAGGGCTGCGTACTTCCTCCGTCAAGCCCCGCCCACTGCCGCTCCTCTTTCGCTCAGCTCCACCTACATCTGCATGCATCCTGCGTACCCTATCTTTAACATTGGGTATGCAGGCCATGCGGATGTATGCGGATGCGTCCGCATGCATTGTTTAGATGTCAATTACAGGCCTCTCTCATCTTTATAAGTGGGAGAACTTGCACAATTGGTGGCTGACTAAATACTTTTTTCCCACTGTACATGTATTGTACATACATACACACATATACACACATACATACAAAGATGCACACACACATACACACACATAGATACATTTACTGTACATACATACACACATACACAGATGCATACACACATACATATACTGTACACCCCCCCACACACTTACATATACAAACACACACATGCTAATTTATGACCTCAGGTGTTCAGATGAGCCGTGGAGGAGGTCAGCCACATAGTGCAGAAATCGGTTGGAGAGGGCTGCAGAACCCACTATGGGGGATGGGGACACAGAGCAGAGAGGACTATTATCAGCCCCCTGCTGCGGCTTTTCTGTCACATGAGGTGAGCCTCCTCCCCCAACCTCTTCTCTATGAGGAGATGCTGCAGCCTGCTGTGAGTAGAACAGTGGAGGGATCAGAAGACGCAAGGTAAGTCCTACTCTTCCTCCATTGTTGTCCCTGGCTGTGTGCTGTGCGGCCCGGGCCCCCTGACTACAGGTGAACACTCACCATTGGGATGCACCATGCAGGAGGACAGACAGCAGCCAGTGAGCGCTCTCATTATCAGTCTGGAGAGGAAAGCGTTCATTGGCCAGCATCTCTCCCTGCATAACATGCCCCCTTTTTGAACTCCAGCACTCTCTCCCAATCTCTGGGTAGTCGCATGATAACGGAAGGGAGTGAGAGGGGCACCATGCTGCATGGCACCGGGCTGCTATGGACAGTATGCCCCTGCCTGCAGGGCCCACCTCCAGTTGCATCGGCTGCACCAGCTGTATGTCCTCCCCTGCAATCATTTATTTTTTGTGTTGGATCTGTGTTTATTTATCTTATTATTTAGAGCCTGGGTTTTTCTGCCTATACATCGTTTTTGGCAGCAACATGTTATCAGATATATAACATATTGAGATTGACAGGTTAGCCTATGTTTGATTTTGTATGTTTAATGCCTTAACGACGAATGTCGGACATAGTTCAACATGGATGAGTGTCAGTTTCCGCACTATGATGTGCTATGTCTGTAATAACTTTGAACTGTCATTGCCTTTAAACACACAGTGACAGTTCAGTGCTCACACTGACAGCTGAGTGGCACAAGAAGAGGTGTCATCGGCTGCGCACTCATGGCGATGTGTTTGGTCGTCAGTCAATCTACCAGCATGATCACACGGAAGATGCTGAAATATCAGCTCCTCCTGTACGAGCTTAACGCTGTACTAACAGCCAGTGATAGTGCCAGCATCGTTCCTGACTGTTTAACCCCCTAAATGCTACAATCGAGAGTGATCACAACTGTCAGGATTCCAACTCAGCTCTTGTGCACCAGGTGGCAGCTCTTCCCTCTGAGCTATTCAGCTCACTGTACAGTTCTGTGCTAACCCAGATACCTGTACCTGTGTTATTTCTGATTGTCTCCACCCTAAGTTCCTGATTGTCCACACCCTGAGTTCCTAATTGGCTCCACCCGATTAAACACGCTATTTAAACCTGGCATTGAACTCCCTTTCTTGCAAGATTATTGAGCTGCCAGCCTCTAATCAAGCTTCCTTTCACCTGCTCCTTCATTCTAAGATTATATTCTGTTTCCATGAATCGACTCCTTGGCTATCCCTGACTATGCTACGCGCTGCTCCTTTAAACTACATTGCTGCTTCCATGTACCAGCACGTTGGCTATCCCTGACTACACTACATGCTGCTCGTTTAAACTACATTGCTCCTTCTGTGTACCAACTCCTTGGCTATCTCTGACTATGCTATGCGCTGCTCGTTTAAACTACATTGCTGCTTCCGTGTATCGACCCCTTGGCTATCCCTGACTAGGTTACCTGCCACTGCTGCCCATAGTGGCTGCAATACCACTACTCCAACCCAGGTCAGTCCATACCAGAATAATCTTGTGCACAAAGTGGAGTCTGTTGCAGCCCAAATGAGGCAACAAGTTGCTGAACTTCAAACTGTTGGCGCTACATACCAAGAAAAAAAATCTAAGTTCCAAACTCAGGTGTTGCATCAGCAAAAGATAATTATTGAGATACGGAGGCAACTTCTGGATTTGCGCAACTCTGGCCCGGAATCAAAAGCATGCATGCTGCTGCCCGCAAAGTACATTATGGATCGTTATCATTACCGTGCATTACTTAATGCTGTATCTATTTCCAGATGCAACCTTCTCCATCTACCAGTGACAGGAAAAAGGTTCTGTTCATCATTAATCTCCTGATTGATAAGTAGTGATGAGCCACCCCTGAAGTGTTCGAGTTCGGTTCGGTTCGCCGAACAGCCGTATGTTTGAGTAACTGTTCGTCGAACTGTTCGTCGAACAGGTCGAACACTGTGAAAACCAATGGCAGGCAAACAAAAACACATAGAAACACATAGAAAACACATAGAAAACACTTCAAAGGTGTCCAAAAGCTGACAATAAATATATATATATTTTATAGTTCATACACTTCTACATAGTATAATAGCCGCTAATTCAATTGCCGGCTTTTGTGAAATTACAGACCCAACATGAAATGACACATGGTTAACATACAGTTAACCATGTCATTTCATGTAGTTTGATATCTGGTTTTCACTAACAATTACATGAGTGTATGTGTGCAAAATTTCACACCTGTAGGGGTTAATTAAAGGTGTAAATTCGTTGACAAAAAATGCATGGGCTCCCGCCCTATTTTCTCAACCAGATAAAGCCACGGAGTGGGGCAGATAATATTAGTCTAGGGAGGGTGCATTTATTTTGTGCCCCCCCCTGGCTACTAACATCTGCCCCCAGCCACCCCAGAAAAGGCAAATCTATAATTAGATTCGCCCTTTCTGGCACTTTGCCGGTCTATTCCCATTGCCCTGTAGCGGTGGCGAATGGGTTAATAATGGGTTAAAGCCACCTTGCTATTGAAAGGTGACTTTAAGCCAGGTTAATAATTGAGAGTTGTCAATTAGACAACTCTCAATTATTAATCCTATTATATGAAATGGTTAAAAAATACACACACACATTAATGAAAAATCATTTTAATGAAATAAACACAGTTTTTGACCATATTTTATTTTACTGGCAATCCTCAATTCCCTTGTTCTCCTGAAATAAAAATAAAATAATAAAGCAACATTATTCTTACCTATCCGACGCACAGTCAGGTCCCACGCTGTAATCCATCAGAAAGGGATAACTAGCTTTCAGCCAAGCAGCACAGCTAATGCTGCCTGCTGAACTGAAAGCTCCTGAATGAATGACTTTCTCTCCCGGCGACAGGAGAGAAAGTAATTACTGTGTGAAGCTTAATTGATAGCTTCCCACAGAAATCAGTTCACTTCAGGTCAGCCGGGAACACCGCACAGCATCAATGACGTCAGAGGGAATCCCGGCTGACCAGAAGTGAACTGATTAGCAAAAATAGGGGATCCCCTCGAAAAAAAAATGGCGTGGGGTCCCCCTCTTTTTGTTAACCAGCCAGATGAAGCAGACTACTGAGGCATGGTATTTAAGGCTGTTGAGGATCCAATATCCATGAACCTTGCAAGCCTGATAATACCAGGCTACAGCAGTCTGCTTATCTTGGTTGGTTAACAAAAATAGGGGATCCCCTCGAAAAAAAAATGGTGTGGGGTCCCCCTATTTTTGTTAACCAGCCAAGTAAAAAGCAGACTGCTGTAGCCTGGTATTAAAAGACTGTCAAGGCCCATGGATTTTGACCCTCATCAGCCTAAAAATACCAGCCTGCAGCAGCCCAACAATTGGCGCATCCAAAGATGCCCAATTGTGGCACTTTACCCGGCTCTTCCCACTTGCCCTGTAGCGGTGGCAAGTGGGGTAATAAGGGGTTAATGTCACCTTTGATTGAACGGTGACAATAAGCCCGGTTAATAATGGAGAGGCGTCAATAAGACACCGATCCATTATTAATCATTATAGACCCGACATGAAATGACACATGGTTTACATACAGTTAACCATGTCATTTCATGTAGTTTGATATATGGTTTTCACTAACAATTACATGAGTGTATGTGTGGAAAATTTCACACATGTAGGGGTTAATTAAAGGTGTAAATTCGTTGAATTTTTTTTCAAAGAATTTACACCTTTAATTAACCCCTACATGTGTGAAATTTTGCACACATACACTCATGTAATTCTTAGTGAAAACCATATATCAAACTACATGAAATTACATGGTTAACTGTATGTAAACCATGTGTCATTTCATGTCGTGTGGTTCTGTAATTTCACAAAAGCCGGCAATTGAATTAGCGGCTATTACACTAGGTAGAAGTGTATGAACTATAAATATATATATATATATATATGTCACAATGACATGTATATATATATATATATATATGTATTCTATGTGTATATATGTAGTGTTTTGTGAGCTGTCAGTGTGATTTTACTTTGTAAAGCTTTACAAAGCTTAAATTGCCGGCTTTTCAAAGGACACCGGTGCGTAGGGCCTGTGCACACGTTGCGGATTTGCCTGGGGATTTTTCCTCGCCGAATCCGCACCTCTTGGCAGAAAACAAATGTCCTTTTTTGATGCGGTTTTGATGTGGTTTTTCATGCTTTTATTCTCATGTGTTTTTGTATGCGTTTTTGACAGTTAAATAAAGATATGTTATTTAACAAAAAAAAGATTTGTGATGTAATTTCTTGTCCAACCACCTCTTTTACATTTGTCCAACCCACACTACATTACACACACACAGATAGAGATAGAAAGATAGATAATAGATACCAGAAGTTAGATAGTTAGAAATATATATAGAAAGATAGATATATAGATAGACAGAAAGATATATAGGTAGATAGATGATAGATAAAATGGTACATAAATAAAGACACACATGCACACACACGCAAAATATTAACGCAATATAGTTAATAAACAAAAAAATAGGAAAAAAAATGGCGTGGGCTCCCGCGCAATTTTCTGCGCCAGAGGGGGAAAGCCGACAGCCGGGGCCAATATTTCTAGCCTGGGAAGGGGTTAATACCCATGGATCTTCCCAGGCTATGAATATCAGCCCACAGCTAGCCTTCACTGGCTATTAAAATAGGGGGACCCCCCCAGAAAAATGACGTGGGGTCCCCCTATAATTTATAGCCAGAAAGGCTAGGCAGACAGCTGCGGGCTGATATTCATAGCCTAGGAAGGGGCCATAGATATTGGCGCCCCCCCTGGCTAAAAATACCAGCACCCAGCCGCCCCAGAATTGGCGCATCTGTACGATGCGCCAATTCCGGCACTTGGCCCCTCTCTTCCCACTCTCCTGTAGCGGTGGGATATGGGGTAATAAGGGGTTAATATCACCTTGCTATTGTAAGGTGATATTAAGCCCGGTTAATAATAGAGAGGCGTCAATAAGACGCCTATCCATTATTAATCTTATATTAATAAAGGGTTAAAAAAAAACACACACACAAGAATAAATTATTTTAATGAAATAAAACACAAGACGGTTTTCATTACTCTTTATTATATGCTCAGATCCAAGCGAAGCCCTCGATCTCCTGTAAAAAAACGTAAAAAAAAATAAAACAACCGTATACTCCCTGTCCGACGCAGTCCAATTAATAACGAGTGTCCTACGACTGTCTCCCCTATAGAACAGTGACATCAGGTGATGCCACTGTTCTGTAGGGCCTCCCAGTGATACACTGACAGAAGACAATGGCTCCTGCAGTGCATCATTGAGGTTACCTGAGTTAATGGTCTCACTTTATGGCAACGCTGCGTGGGAATTTTCTCTCCCAGCATTGCCCTGAGAGAATGAATGGAAGTGACGTCATTCTCTCCCGGCGGCAGAGCGGGTACACAGATGGATGGCGTCGGGGAATAGGTGAGTATGTGCTCAATGTTACGTGTTGTATGTCATGTGTATGTTCTTTATGTCATTGTATGTTATATGTTGTATGTCATGTATGTTTTTTTTTTTTTTACATTCAGCACATTAGCCGGATGATGGGACTACTACTGTCCCATCATTGGCTAATGTGTCAGTCACTGTCACTGTAGCAGGCATAGCCGGATGGGACTTGTAGTCCCATCTGACGATGCCTGCATACGCGGAGACACACATACAGCCCCGCACACCGCCGCACATACACAGATCACGCACACAGCCCCGCACACCACCGCACATACACCGATCCCGCACATACTGTACACCGATCACGCAGACACCGGCACACAATCTCACATAACGACGCTGCAGCGATCCCGCTGGCGATGCGACCAGATAAGGATCGTTGCTGCGTCGCTATGTGATCGCTGCTGAGCTGCCAAACAGGCAGATCTCAGCAGCGATCAGGACAGGGAGTACGCCGGTAACAAGCGACACACGTCGCTTAGTTACCGGCTGTGTACGTTGGATACCAGCCCGCTGATGCAGGGAGCTGGTAACCAAGGTACACGTCGGGTTTCCAGGCGCGGGGCTGTGCTTGGAAACCCGCTGTGTATCTTGGTTACCAGCTCCCTGCAGCAGCGCGCTGGTATCCAACGTACACATCGGGTTTCCAAGCACAGTCCCGCGCCTGGAAACCCGACGTGTACCTTGGTTACCAGCTGATCTCTGGTCTCCTGCCTGCCTCACGCAGCAATGCGTGCTGGCCAGCGGGAGACCAGCGATCAAAAATGATTTTATGAAAAAGTCCAGTGACGATTTAGGTGCACGAACAGTATCGAACACAAACTCGAACAGCCGGATTTTTTCCAAATCGTTCGGGTTCGTCGAACGGCTCAACACACCGCCCAAAACAGCTCGAATTTGAGATTGGCAAACAGTTCTAGTCGAACACCGCTCATCTCTACTGATAAGGCTCTTGCATGGGCCTCTCCTTTTGTGGAAAAGAACTCTGTCCTCCTAAATCACTTAGTTTCCTTCATCACTGCTATGGATCAAGTGTTTGATGTCCCAAATCATTGTGCTACAGCTGAAACCAAATTGCATAACCTAGGTATGTCAAGGGCGGCGCTCTATAGCTGAATATACCTCCGAATTCTGCTGCTGGGTAGCAGACATCACATGGAATTTAGCTGCCCAGAGGATTCAGTTAATAAAGGATGAACTTGCAAGGGTCGAGACCCCTGTTAATTTAAAGGACTTTATTCAATTGTGCATTCAATTGATCAGAGACTCACTGAATGAAGAAAGGAAAGACTGCGAGTATTTGTAAACAACCCTAACTACTAGTGTTGAGCGATACTGCTCGATATCTAAAAATATCGGATCGGAATGGTATCGCCGATATCACTAAATATCGTCGATATCCGATTCCGATACCGGAAGTCCAATGTAAGTCTATGGGAACCAAATATCGACATTAAAAAAAAACATTCTTGCCTTGTTGGTTAATTGTACATGAAGGAAAACAACAAAGACTAATGTAGAATGTATTGGGGGAGGTTGAGGAGACAATAAAGGCATACATGTTTAACCCAATGCATTGGAATAGCATTAATATATTTTTTTTTGGAAATACGTTTGGATTGACTAACAAATTGACAATGTTGTTAACCTTTTTTCTATTTTGGCAAATATGTATGTTTCACAACTTCCATGCTCTTCACCTTTTTAACTTTTGCCAGTGCCACACTTTCTCCTTCATAATCTTCAGCAGCAGCATCATCTTTCTCATCAAATTATTCTTCATCTTCACCTTCTTAATCTTCTTCTTAAACTTCTTGCTATTCATGTTTTTGTTTACATTACTCATATTGTTATTATTAAACTAATTAATCTTCTTCATATTCAAATTCTTCATCTTCTTCCTCTTCATCTTCTTCATCATATTCTTATTTGTGACAGAGATTCCTGTACTTGTAATCTGTAAAAGTATGAATTGTTCATCCTTCCGTTCTTGCTGTCACAAAAGATTTAAATTACAACAGTATTTGTCCGTGTTCAGTTTAGCCTGCAGCAGCAGGCATTTTCCAGGGGCACCACGAGGAGGAACGGACTCACCCCCATACACTGCTTAGTCTTCTTCTGCTTAGAATTCAGAGCATATATTTTGCTCTTCATTTTGGTCTTATACTTCATGTTCTTCTGCTTTTTGATCTTCTGCTTATTGTTCTTCTGTCTCTTGTTCTGTATCTTGTAGTTTGTCTTAACCTTCTTTGTCCTGTTGGTGATCTTCTTCTGGGTAATCTTTTATTTTTTCTTTGTGATGGTGTTCAGGCTGGTTGGCTTCATGCTCGTCGTCCTTGTTGTCGTCATCTTCTTCTGGGTGGTCTTTAAGGTCGTCTAATTTCCGAGAAACAGCTGACGTTACTGGAACCCTGACGGGTATCAGATGGAGCAAGAGACAATGGAAGTAACGAGGACCAGCTGACTGTGCTGGAACCCGGACGGGTAGCAGAAGGAAAAGAGGCAATGTCACAACCGAGTACCAGCTGACGTTACTGTGACACGGTTACTAAGCAGGAGGTACCTGTGCTCCAAAGCACTACCAAGGACCAGCAGACGTTGGTGGAACTCGGATACGGAGATGGAGGCACCTAGGCCAAAGGCACTGGGGAGAACCACTTGACGGTACTGGACCCCGGACGGGTAGCAGAAGGAAAAGAGGCAATGTCACAACCGAGTACCAGCTGACGTTACTGTGACACGGTTACTAAGCAGGAGGTACCTGTGCTCCAAAGCACTACCAAGGACCAGCAGACGTTGGTGGAACTCGGATACGGAGATGGAGGCACCTAGGCCAAAGGCACTGGGGAGAACCACTTGACGGTACTGGACCCCGGACGGGTAGAAGAACGCACCCATGAAAATGTAAGTTGACAGGACGCAAGCCGTCCGCAGTTACCGAATCACACAGTCCTACAGTGGGTGCTTGTCCTATTGTCACAATGGAAACCGCCTTTATTTACATATCCCACAGCACACATAGGAATCACCTAAACTGCAGGCACCATAGAGTCGGCTAACCCGAATGCAACACGACAGCACAACTTATTGGAGGATAATTGACGTTCACACTGCCAGGAAACAGCTGTCGTGCTGTAACCAGGCTGGCCAGGAGTCAGTACCCCTGCCAATTACGAGCAACAAATGGCGGTGTTGTAGCCCAGGGAGTAGAGTTCAGGTGGTAGAAAGATGAACATAACAGGAGACATGGAAAACGTTGCCAAACAGTTATTTAATCTGAAAACGGACAGGCAAATTCAGGTGAGATCCATGCCTTGTTCATTTTCAGAAAAGTAAGCCGGTCTACATTCTCTGAGGATAGTCGCATGCGACGGTCTGTTACTACACCACCTGCAGCACTAAAGACACGCTCAGATAATACACTGGCAGCAGGGCAAGCCAGCACCTCCAATGCATACTGGCTAAGCTCTGGCCATGTATCCAACTTAGAGACCCAAAATTTGAAAGGGGAAGAGGCATCTGGGAGTACACTTAGAGGGAAAGCCAAGTAGTCTGTCACCATCTTACGGAAATGTTTCTTCCTGGTGACTGGAGCCGTCTCGGATGGTGTAGACCTTGCTGGCGCTGTCACAAAACTTTGCCACATTTGTAACATACAGTTCTTGCCCTGTGCAGAGGCGCTGCTTCTGCTCCCTCTTGTTGTAGAGGTGTCTACACTGCCTCGATGCACAGAGCTGCTTTGTAAAGCAGTAGCAGCAGCAGCAGCTCTCTCGGCTGGAATGTACAACAGTATGGATTGCACCAGTGTGTCTTGGTACTCCTGCATTTTACGGTCCCGGTTCACTGGTGTGATGAGGGTTTGTAAGTTGTCCCGGTAGCGAGGGTCTAGGAGGGTGTACACCCAATAATCTGACGTGCTGAGAATGTGGGCGATGCGGCGGTCGTTTCTCAGGCACTGAAGCATGAAATCAACCATGTGCTGCAGACTCCCAACTGGCCAACAAAGGCTGTCCTCTGGAAGAGGCGTCATCTCTGTCTCCTCTGCATCACCCCACCCTCGCTCTACATACTGACTACAGCGTTGTGTACCTCCCTCTGTAGGGATTTCTTCCTCCTCCATTGACTCCTCCTCCTCCTCACCCTCCTCACAAAGTGAGCCCTGCCCAGCCCTTTGTGAGGAACCACGTTGCGCTGACTGTCCTGAAGGTAATTGAATTTGTGACTCCTCATCCTCCACCTCTTCCAAAACCTCTTCCTTTAGTGCTTTCAGTGATTTCTGAAGCAGGCAGATAAGGGGGACAGTCATGCTGACTAGTGCATCATCTGCACTCGCCATCCGCGTTGAGACATCAAACGCACGCAAAACGTCGCAGATGTCCTTCATAGAGGCCCACTCAGTAGTGGTGAAGTGTGAACGGCGCAAATTGCGAGTTGATTGCGCCTGTTGCAGCTGATACTCCATTACTGCTGGCTGCTGCTCACACAACCGCTCCAACATATGTAACGTGGAATTCCACCTGGTGGGTACGTCACATATGATGCGATGTTCAGGAAGGCGAAATCTGACTTGCAGAGCTGCAATGCGCGATCTGGCCATGCTGGAACGTCGCAAGTGAGCGCACTCTAGGCGGACCTTGTGCAGCAGTGCATCAAGATCCGGATAGTCCCTCAAAAAACTCTGCACGACCAAGTTGAGCACATGTGCCAGACATGGTATGTGAGTGAGGTTGCCAAGGCCCAGAGCTGCCACCAGATTTCTGCCATTGTCACACACTACCAAGCCTGGCTGGAGATTAGCTGACAAAAACCACACGTCGCTCTCCTGCTTGATGGCATCCCAGAGCTCCTGCGCTGTGTGGCTTCGATTCCCATGGAAATTAATTTCAGGACGGCCTGTTGACGTTTGGCCACGGCTGTGCTCATATCGGTCGCAACAGGTAAGCGTTCACGGGTCCATGTGGAGGAATACCTTGACGGCTCGTGCAGCGATGATTCTGAGGAACTGGAGTAGGAGGAGGAATCAATGTGTACAGACTGGATTCCTGCAATCCTTGGAGTTGGCAGAACACGTACAGCGCCACTGGCAAGATCTGTACCCGGCTCCACAACATTGACCCAATGGGCAGTGAGGGAAAGGTATCGTCCCTGGCCATGGGTACTGGTCCACGCATCGGTGGTCAGGTGGACCCTGCTACTGACGGCATTTAGTAGCGCATGTTTAATGTTTCCCTCGACATGTTTTTGCAGAGCAGGGACAGCTTGCCTGCTGAAATAAAATCGGCTTGGCACATTATATTGTGGGACTGCCAATGCCATAAAGTTCCTGAAACTGTCAGTCTCCACCAGCCTGAATGACAGCATTTCAAGGGACAGGAGTTTTGCAAGGCCAGCATTCAGAGCCTGTGCTCGTGGATGGTTTGCCGAGTATGGCCGTCTTTTATCCCATGCCTGTGTTACCGATGGCTGTTTTTTGTTCTGGGAGTGTGACGATGACTGTGAACTTGCTGCTGTGGGTGGAATAACAGTTTGTCTATGGACAACAGTGACCGAGGTTCTTCCATGGAGATCCTGTGAGGAAGCCGAACCAGGTGTGTGTGAGCTGGAGGTAGAGGCTCGAACACGACCTAAAGATGTAGGTGCTGCTGTAGGTTGGCCTACATCTCCAGTGTGTCTTTGTAACTCAGCTACGTGCTTTGTCCGTACATGTTTCCACATATTTGTGGTATTCAGGTTACTGATATTTTTACCTCTTTTAACTTTTTGCTTGCACAGCTTGCATTGAACATAGCAAATATCATCTACAAGTCTGTCAAAAAAGGACCACGCAGTGCAAGTCATGGGAGCGCCAATTTTGACACTTCTAAGAGAACTGCTCCCAACAGGTGCCAAACTGGAGGCTACAGGCAAGCGAGTCTGCAGCCTACCTCTCCCTCCTCTTTGTACCGTTGGGACAATCTCTTCCTCAGAGCTGCTCCCACCACCTTCCTGTTGCTCACGCCATGTTGGGTCTCGGACTTCATCATCTCCACTACCCTCTTCCAACACCTGCTGCTGTTGGATGGTCTGGGCAGCACCATGCTCCACAAAACCTGGCACCTGAGTCTCATCATCATCATAAGATGCGTTCTGCGGTGTGCTGTCCATCGGCACTGGCTCACCCGCCTCTTCAGATTGAGAGAGACACAGCTGTTGCGCATCACTGCATACTCCCTCTTCTTCAAATTGCAGAATGCTGCTTGCCTGTGCCCGTGTTTGCGAGCCAACAGATTCTGAGAACAGAAGCAGAGACTCAGCTGGCTCCTGTACAGAACTCTCTGACTGCCTGGGCAATTTGACAGGCGGTGAACAGACAGATGGTTGCTCAACAGTGTTGTGTTCCTGAGAGGAGGTGGAAGGAATTGAAGTCGATGCATTGGCTGCCATCCAACCAACAACGGCTTCAATTTGTTCTTCCCGCAGCAGGGGGGCACGCCGAGCTCCTACCAAAGTGCGCATAAAGGAACGCTCACGGGGAAAACTGGTGGATGCTGTGTCACTGAGGGCGGCAGCAGCCACAGAATCCCCATGTCCTCTCCCTGCTGAAACTCCACGGCCACGACCACGTGCCTTACTCACTGACTTCTTCATCTTGGTAGATTGATAAAGAAAGTCAGAAAAGTTATAAGGCCTAAGTGTGGTTATTACGCAGAGACTGAAGTGAACACTGAAACACAACTGTTCACAATCTGTGAAAGGCTACTCCTTTGTCTACTTCTATAGTGTTTGCAACCAATGTATTGTATACGGATGGAAGCGCGTCACACTAATAGATTATATTTTAAATGGAATGGAGCAGAACCAATTGGAGATAAATGAAAAGGATGAGGCACTGAGACACGCTCAGCAGAGTACAAGCAGCAGTGCTTGAACAAGTAACTGGAGCGTGATGTGCACTCAAAAAATAAAAAACACAGACTGAAGTGAACACTGAAACACAACTGTTCACAATCTGTGAAAGGCTACTCCTTTGTCTACTTCTATAGTGTTTGCAACCAATGTATTGGATACGGATGGAAGCGCGTCACACTAATAGATTATATTTTAAATGGAATGGAGCAGTACCAATTGGAGATAAATGAAAAGGATGAGGCACTGAGACACGCTCAGCAGAGTACAAGCAGCAGTGCTTGAACAAGTAACTGGAGCGTGATGTGCACTCAAAAAATAAAAAACACAGACTGAAGTGAACACTGAAACACAACTGTTCACAATCTGTGAAAGGCTACTCCTTTGTCTACTTCTATAGTGTTTGCAACCAATGTATTGTATACGGATGGAAGCGCGTCACACTAATAGATTATATTTTAAATGGAATGGAGCAGAACCAATTGGAGATAAATGAAAAGGATGAGGCACTGAGACACGCTCAGCAGAGTACAAGCAGCAGTGCTTGAACAAGTAACTGGAGCGTGATGTGCACTCAAAAAATAAAAAACACAGACTAAAGTGAACACTGAAACACAACTGTTCACAATCTGTGAAAGGCTACTCCTTTGTCTACTTCTATAGTGTTTGCAACCAATGTATTGGATACGGATGGAAGCGCGTCACACTAATAGTTAAATTGCATGGAGCTGCAAGAATTACACTGAAGAAAAAAAAAGAGTCTGTGAGTGACACGTGCAGATGCCTACAGACAGCGTTGCATGCAGAGCAAACTGCAGCGTCACCTGCACTCACACACACCTTGCAGAGCTGTTAAAACAACACTGCAGGCAAAAGGAAGCTTTACACAGCGGTTGGTGCTAGCCTGCCTACAGCACAGTACACTAAATCGCAATCTCTAACGGTCCCTCAGAGTCAGCACAGCAGCGTTCTGTCCCTTACTGAATTCACAGCACAGTGAAGCTAAAATGGCGGCGGCGCCTTTTATAGTGCATTCTGACATCATTTCAGCATCCAATCACAGCCATGCCATTAGTTAACATGACCGCAGCAGTACAGGATGTGCCCACACTTCTTAGGATTCCTCATTGGCTGACTATAATCACATTGCCTCTCAAAGAATTATGGGAACTTCCGATTCCGGTATACGATATATGGAAAATATCGAAACGAAGTATCGAAAGGCCGATAGAGCTAATATCGGCCGATACCCGATACTTGCGGTATCGTATCGCTCAACACTACTAACTACTCCTTTACTCAATCCGCATTAAAAAACAGCAAAAAATGGAAAGCATGCCTGAACCTATGCAAATAGATGTAATCCAAAAACCTCTCTCTACAGTAGAGGAGAGGTGACATACAGAAAATATATGCCTCTACTGTGGGGGCTCTGGACATTTTGTCATTAATTGTCCTAATAAAAGGACCTCAGCCTTCACAAATGCCAAAACTGCAAACAGATAGATCCAGTTATGCAGACCATCTCATCTGTAATGCAGGATAAGGGCAAAGAGCAATCACCATCTTCTGATTTTGTCGTTACCATACAGGTCTTAATTGGGAGCCAAGAAATACAATACTCTGCTATGTTAGATTCTGTTGCAGGTGGGAATTTCATGGACTTACAATTCACACTTGATAATAACATTGCAAGCAGGACTAAATCTATGCCAATCGATATGGAAACTGTGGCTGGATCACCTTTATCATCTGTACCTGTTACGCACGAGACAATTGAACTTGATATCTGTATTGAACCGAATCATCTTATTTCATCTCCAAAATTTCCAGTTATTCTAGGAATTTCCTGGTTTTCAATCCACAACTCATCTATCATCTGGGCATCGACGACCATTACAGTTCCCTCTGAGTACTGTAATTCGGCGGCGTCCTTTTTTTTAAATGAGCATAAAAGCGCGGTCTGTCACAATTTATTCACTTCTGAAAAGGATAATGCTGAATAGAGGCCAAATGAATAGCAGCAGAATAGCAGCTGTCGGCGATCTCAGAGCTGCTACTGTGCAGGCGCGGTCGGCGTCATCTTGGAGGAGGACATTTATTTTTCTTCTCCAGCAAGATAGCAGTGCCGCCGGCATCTGCACAACAGCAGCTATAGGATCTCTATACAAACCGATAGCTGCTACTGCGCATGCGCAACGGGCATCATTTTCAAAATGACTTTATTTTTCCTCGCTCAAGTAAATCTTCAAAAGTGTGACTATGCTGCAGCGCAGGTGTCACGGACAGTACCTGCCTTCAGAAGCGTTTTTTTCTTTTTTATTCAGTATGTGATGGTGTTTATTAAGCAAACTAGGGAGCAGGTCACTAAGGGATCAATGACCTGTCAGCAGTCTATATTATAAATACCTAATCAGATTACCACATACCACAAACCCGCCTTAGGACATGAGCATAACATTAACACAAAACTGAAAATAAAGATTAAGAAACAGCCACAAGACGGATTTCATCAATGCAGGTATCGTTTTATTCAGTATAAGGCGCCGACCTGAAACTGTGTGCAGGTTACTGTGCACAATCCTGCTGACAGGTTCCCTTTAACATTCCTTTCAAGGCTGTGGTTATCACAATTGCCTGTGCACCTTTTTCTACCACACTTTTTCCTTCCACTCAACTTTCCATTAACCCTTTCGCGCCAGAGCCTGTTTTTGCCTTCGTGACCGGGCCAATTTTTTCAATTCTGACCAGTGTCACTTTAAGAGATCATAACTCTAGAACGCTTCAATGAATCCCGGTGATTCTGAGATTTTCTTGTGACATATTGTACATTATGATAGTGGTAACATTTATTTGATATGACTTGCGTTTATTTGTTAAAAAAATGGAAATTTGGCAAAAATTTAGCAAATTTTCAAACTTTTAATTTTTATGCCCTTGAACCCCTTACTGCCATCGGACGTACTATCCCGTCCATGGTACCTGGGCCCTTATGACCAGGGACGGGATAGTACGTCCGATGCGATCGGACACGCTCCAGGGGGGAGCGCAGCCGATAGCGGCCGGGTGTCAGCTGATTATCACAGCTGACACCCGGCACATTAACCCCTGGCACACCACGATCAAACATGATCGCGGTGTACTGGAGTCACAGGGGAGCATCGCGCAGGGAGGGGGCTCCCTGCGCGCTCCCCTGAGACCCTCAGAACTGCGCGATGTATCGCACTGTTCCGAGGGTCCCTCCTCCCTGCAGTACCCCGGATCCAAGATGGCGCCAGGGTCCTTCCAGGTCCTGCAGGGAGGTGGCTTCCTCAGTGCCTGTTGAGAGCAGGCACTGAGAAGCGTGCAGCGATACCAGAGCGATCGCTGGTGTGACAGGGTGCTGTGCACCCTGTCACACCAGTGATCTGGTATTATACAGTGATGTCCCACCCTAGGACAAAGTAAAAAAGTAAAAAAATAAAAATAACAAGTGTTAAAAAAATCATTAAAAAAATATATATATATATTCCCCAATAAATTCATTTCTTCATGTAAATAAAAAAAACAAAACAATAAAAGTACACATATTTGGTATTGCCGGGTCCGTAACGACCCGCCCTATAAAACTGACCCATTAGTTAATCCCTTTAGCGAACCTCTTAAAAAATAAAAAATAAAAACAAAGCAAAAAAACAATGCTTTATTATCACACCGCCAAACAAAAAGTGGAATAACACGCGATCAAAAAGACCGATATAAATAACCATGGTACCGCTGAAAACGTCATCTTGTCCCGCAAAAAACGAGCCACCATACAGCATCATCAGCGAAAAAATAAAAAAGTTATAGCTCACAGAATAAAGCGATGCAAAAATAATTATTTTTTATATAAAATTGTTTTTTTTGTATAAAAAGCGCCAAAACATTAAAAAAATGATATAAATGAGATATCGCCGTAATCGTACTGACCCGAAGAATAAAACTGCTTTATCAATTTTACCACACGCGGAACAGTATAAAGGCCCCCCCCAAAAGAAATTCATGAATTGCTGATTTTTGTTCATTCTAACCTCCCAAAAATTGTAATAAAAAGTGATCAAAAAATGTCACGTGCCCAAAAATGGTACCAATAAAAACGTCAACTCGTACCACAAAAAATAAGACCTCAGATAACTCTGTGGGCCAAAATATGCAAAAATGTGGTGATGCAAAACTATTTTTTGCAATAAAAAGCGTCTTTTAGCGTGACAGCTGCCAATCACAAAAACCCGCTATAAATAGTAAATCAAACCCCCCTTTATCATCCCCTTAGTTAGGGAAAAATAATAAACTTAAAAAAATGTATTTATTTCCATTATCCCGTTAGGGTTAGGGTTGGGACTAAAGTTAGGGTTAGGGTTGGGGCTAAAGTTAGAATTAGGGTTAGGGTTGGGATTAGGGTTAGGGGTGTGTTAGGGTTAGGATTAGGGGTGTGTTGGGGTTAGGATTGGAGTTAGAATTGGGGGGTTTCCACTGTTTAGGCACATCAGGGGCTCTCCAAATATGACATGGCGTCTGATCTCAATTCCAGCCAACTCTGCGTTGAAAAAGTAAAGCGGTGCTCCTTCCCTTCTGACCTCTGCCATGCGCGCAAACAGTAGTTTACCCCCACATATGGGGTATCAGCGTACTCAGGACAAATTGCAAAATAATTCTTGGGGTCTAATTTCTTCTGTTACCCTTGGGAAAAAAAATTGGGGTGAAAATATCATTTTTGCGGAAAAAAAATTAAGTTTTTTTTTATTTTTATGGCTCTACGTTACAAACTTCTGTGAAGCACTTGGGGGTTCAAAGTTCTCCCCACATATCTAGATAAGTTCCTTGGGTGGTCTAGTTTCCAAAATGGGGTCATTTGTGGGGGGTTTCCACTGTTTAGGCACATCAGGGGCTCTCCAAATGCGACATGATGCCTTCAGACCATTCCATCAAAGTCTGCAATCCAAAACATTACTACTTCCCTTCCGAGCCCGGATGTGTGCCTACGCAGTAGTTTTCTCCCACATATGGGGTATCAGCGTACTCAGGACAAATTGGACAACACCTTTTGGAGTCCAATTTCAACTGTTACCCTTGTGAAAATAAAATATTGGGGGTGAAAAAATCATTTCTATAAAAAAAATGATTTTTTTGTTTTTACGGCTGTACGTTATAAACTTCTGTGAAGCACTTGGGGGTTCATAGCGCTCACCACACATCTAGATAAGTTCCTTGGGGGTCTATTTTCCAAAATGGAGTCACTTGTGGGGGTTTCCACTGTTTAGGCACATCAGGGGCTCTCCAAATGTGACATGACGCCTGCAGACCATTCCATCAAAGTCTGCAATCCAAAACGTCACTACTTCCCTTCCAAGCCCCGACGTGTGCCCATACAGTAGTTTTCTCCCACATAAAGGGTATCAGCTTACTCAGGACAAATTGGACAACAACTTTTGGGGTCCAATTTCTCCTGTTACCCTTGGGAAAATAAAAAGTTGGGGACTAAAAGATCATGTTTGTGGAAAAAATATGATTTTTTTTATTTTCATGCTCGGGCATTATAAACTTTAGTGAAACACCTGGGGGTTCAAAGTTCTCACCACACATCTAGATAAGTTCCTTGAGGGGTTTAGTTTCCAAAATGGTGTCATTTGTGGGGGTTTCCACTGTTTAGGCACATCAGGGGCTCTCCAAACACGACATGACGACCAGCCAACTCTGCTTTGAAACAGTCAAACGGGCTCTTTCCCTTCCAAGCTCTGCCATGCACCCAAACAGTGGTTTACCCCCACATATGGGGTAACAGCGTACTCAGGACAAATTGCACAATAACTTTTGGGCTCTTGTTACCCTTGGGAAAATAAAAATTGGGGTGAAAAGATCATTTTTGTGGAAAAAATATGATTTTTTAATTTTACGGCTCTACGTTATAAACTTCTGTGAAGCGCTTGGGGGTTCAAATTGCTCACCACATATCTAGATAAGTTCCTTAGGGGGTCTATTTTCCAAAATGGGGTCACTTGTGAGGGGTTTCCACTGTTTGGGCACATCAGGGGCTATCCAAATGCAACATGGCGTCCAATCTCAATTACAGCCAATTTTAGTTTGAAAAAGTCAAATGGCCTCCTTTCATTCCGAGCTCTGCCGTGCGCCCAAACAGTGGTCCCCCCAACATATGGGGTATCGGCGTACTCAGGACAAATTGGACAACAACTTTTGTGGTACAATTTCTCCTGTTACCCTTGGGAAAATAAAAAATTGGTGACTAAAAGATATTTTTTGTGGGAAAAAAATAGGATTTTTTATTTTCATGCACAGGCATTATAAACTTGTGTGAAGTATTTGGGGGTTCAAAGTGCTCACCACAGATCTAGATAAGTTCCTTAGGGGGTCTAGTTTCCAAAATGGGGTCACTTGTGGGGGGTTTCCACTGTTTAGGCACATCTGGGGCACTGCAAATGGAACATGACCCCATCAACGTCTGCATTCCAAAACATTATTACTTCCTTTCCAAGCCCTGACGTGTGCCCAAACAGTTCCCCCCCACATATGGGGTATCAGGTACTCAGGACAAATTGGACAACAACTTTTGGGGTCCAATTTTCTTGGGAAAAATCAAAAATTGGGGAATGAAAAATCATTTTTGTGGAAAATTGTTTTTTTTTTTTTCACACCCAGGCATTATAAACTTTTGTGAAACACTTGGGGTTCAAAGTGCTCACAACAGATCTAGATAAGTTCCATAGGGGGTTCTAGTTTCCAAAATGGTGTCACTTGTGGGGGGTTTCCACTGTTTAGGCGCATCAGGGGATTTCCAAACGCGACATGGCGTCCAATCTCAATTCCAGCCAATTTTGGTTTGAAAAAGTCAAACGGCGCTCCTTCCCTTCCGAGACGGGCCGTGCACCTAAACAGTGGTTTTCCCCCACATATAGGGTATTGGGGTACTCAGGAGAAATTGCACAACAACTTTATCTGTCCATTTTCTCCTTTTACCCTTGTGAAAGTAAAAAAAAGTTTGTAAAAGATCATTTTTGTGACTAAAAAGTTAAATATTAATTTTTTCCTTCCACGTTTCTTCAGCTCCTGTGAAGCACCTGAAGGGTTAATAAACTTATTGAATGTGGTTTTGAGTACCTTGAGGGGTGCAGTTTTTAGAATGGTGTCACTTTTGGGTATTTTCTGCCATATAGACCCCTCAAAGCGACTTCAAATGTGAGGTGGTCCATAAAAAAATGGGTTTGTAAATTTTGTTGTAAAAATGAGAAATCGCTGGTCAAGTTTTAACCCTTATAATTTCCTAACAAAAAAAAATTTTGGTTACAAAATTGTGCTGATGTAAAGTAGACATGTGGGAAATGTTATTTATTAACTATTTTTTGCGACATATTTCTCTGTTTTAAGGGAATAAAAATTAAAAGTTTGAAAATCGCAACATTTTAAAAATTTTCGCCATATTTGCATTTTTTCAAAAATAAACACAAGTTATATCGAAGAAATTTTACCACTAGCGTGAAGTACAATGTGTCACAAGAAAACAATCTCAAAATCGCAAAGATCCATTGAAGCGTTCCAGAGTTATAACCTCATAAAGAGACAGTGGTCAGAATTGTAAAAATTGGCCCGGTCATTAACGTGCAAACCACCCTTGGGGGTTAAGGGGTTAACCAGAGTCATATCACACAAAATAGTTAATAAATAACATTTCACATGTCTACTTTACATCAGCACAATTTTTGAAACATAATTTTTTTGTTAGGAAGTTATAAGGGTTAAAAGTTGACCAGCGACTTCTTATTTTTCTAACAAAATTTCCAAAGCCATTTTTTTAAGGGACCACCTCACATTTGAATTGAGTTTGGGGGTGAATATGACAGAAAATACCCAAAAGTGACACCATTCTAAAAATTACACCACTCAAGGTGCTCAAAACCATGTTCAAGAAGTTAATTAACCCTTTAAGTGCTTTACAGGAGCTGAAGAAATGTGGAAGGAAAAAATGAACATTTAACTTTTTTTCACAAACATTTTACTTCAGAACCAATTTTTTATTTTCACAAGTGTAAAAAGGAAAAATGAACCAAAAAATTTGTGCAATTTCTCCTGAATACGCTGATACCCCATATGTGGGGGTAAACCACTGTTTGGGCGCACGGCAGAGCTCGGAAGGGAAGGAGAGCCGTTTGACTTTTTCAATGGCTTTAATTGAGATCGGACGCCATGTCGGGTTTGGAGAGCCCCTGATGTGCCTAAACAGTGGAAAACCCCCACAAATGAAACTAGACCGCCCAAGGAACTTACAGTTATATGAAAAAGTTTGGGCACCCCTATTTATCTTAAGCTTAATGTTTTATAAAAATTGGTGTTTTTGCAACAGCTATTTCAGTTTGATATATCTAATAACTATTGAACACAGTAATGTTTCTGCCTTGAAATGAGGTTTATTATACTAACAGAAAATGTGCAATCTGCATCCAAACAAAATTTGACAGGTGCATAAGTATGGCCACCCTTATCATTTTCTTGTTTTAAATACTCCTACTTACTTTTTACTGACTTACTAAAGCACTTTTTTTGGTTTTGTAACCTCATTGAGCTTTGAACTTCATAGCCAGGTGTATGCAATCATGAGAAAAGCTACTTAAAGTGGCCACTTGCAAGTTGTTCTCCTGTTTGAATCTCCTCTGAAGAGTGGCATCATGGGCTCCTCAAAACAACTGTCAAATGATCTGAAAACAAAGATTATCAACATAGTTGTTCAGGGGAAGGATACAAAAAGCTGTCTCAGAGATTTAACCTGTCAGTTTCCACTGTGAGGAACATAGTAAGGAAATGGAAGAACACAAGGACAGTTCTTTGTTATGATTTGGTAGCTGAGGAGAGCAGGCAAAAAAGGCAATACACCAGAGAGGTTGGAATCTACTGGATTGCAGTACCCTGACTAACCACCACAACTAAAGGCAGCCGTGGAGCGTACCTACGTTGGTCCTAGACGCCTCGTCACAGCCTGAGAAGCTAACTACACCTAAAGATAGAAAGAGGAAAACTATCTGCCCCGGAGCAGATCCCCAAAGAACATAGGAAGCCCCCAAACATGTAATGGCGTTTAGACAAGAGGAAATACAGACACAGACAGAAAATAGTATGAGCAAACGTTGGGGCCCAATCTTCCTAGAAAGAAAAGGATAGGAAGGACACTTACTGCAATCCAAAAAACCCTAAAAAAATACCAACTCACTAATTGCAAAAACACCTGAGATCACACGACCTCTACCACCTAAATTAGTTCTCTGGTGTAACAAAACTAAGCAGCAGCCACTGAAAAAACTGGAAAAGGCAAATGAACAAACAACAGTGGCTCAGATAAACTGAGAGGAGCACAAGCCCCCGGAGGGGACCTGGCTGACCTCCACAGAAGTGCAGGACAAAATGCAAAAAGCAAGCACAAAAATAAAAGCAGAAAATATCTTATCTGTTAGCAGAAGATGCAGGCAAGACACAGCAAGTTTCCAAGTGAACCAGGAACCAAAGTTGAGACAAGAACAATAGATCACCGGCAACCCTGATGGGAGGGAACCTCCCTTATATAAGACCAGTCTGTAACACCTGATTGCCAATCTTCACAATCTTCATTGAATAGTTCAGTACTGTTTGTAACCAACAGAGGGAGCTTCTGCTCAGAATTCATTTCTAACACATTCACAACAGTACCCCCCCCTTGAGGAGGGGTCACCGAACCCTCATTTGGGCAACCAGGTCGGTCAGGATGAGCTCTGTGATACGCACGGATCAGTCTCCTAGCATGGATGTCCGAAGCAAACACCCAAGAATTGTCCTCCTGACTATAACCTCTCCACTTAACCAAATACTGGAGTTTCCGTCTAGAAAAACGAGAATCCAATATTTTCTCAACCACATACTCCAGATTGCCCTCAACCAAAACACGGTCAGGAGGCGCAGCCATAGGAACCACTGGCTCGACAAACCTCTTCAATAAGGACTTGTGGAACATGTTATGGATCTTAAATGTCCCTGGAAGAAGTAAACGAAAGGAAACAGGATTAAGAATCTCCATGATCTTATAAGGTCCAATGAACCTAGGCTTAAACTTAGGAGATGCAACTCTCATAGGGATATTTCTTGAGGACAACCAGACCAAGTCCCCCACTTCAAACCGAGGACCATCAGTCCTATGCCAGTTGGCAAACCGCTGGGCCCTCTCCTGAGAGAGGGACAACCTCTCCACTACCTGGTCCCAAATCTGCTGCATACGCTCCACAACAGAGTCAACACCTGGACAGACAGAAGCCTCCGTCTGTCCCGAAGAAAATCGAGGGTGAAACCCAAAATTGCAGAAAAATGGAGACATCAAAGTGGCAGAGCTAGCCCTATTATTAAGAGCAAACTCAGCCAAAGGCAAAAAAGAGACCCAGTCATCCTGATCAGCAGACACAAAGCATCTCAGATAAGTCTCCAATGTCTGGTTTGTTCTCTCAGTTTGTCCATTGGTCTGAGGATGAAAAGCCGAGGAGAAAGACAATTGAACACCAAGTTTAGAACAAAAAGTCCTCCAAAATCTGGAAACAAACTGGACTCCTCTGTCAGACACAATGTTCTCAGGAATGCCGTGTAACCGAACCACGTGCTGAAGGAACAAAGGCACCAATTCGGAGGAGGAAGGCAACTTAGGTAATGGCACAAGATGTATCATTTTGGAAAACCTATCACAAATCACCCAGATAACGGTCATTCTCTGAGACACAGGGAGGTCGGAAATGAAATCCATAGAGATATGGGTCCATGGTCTCTTGGGCACAGGCAATGGCATCAACAAACCACTAGAGCGAGAGCAAGGCTTGGAGCGAGAGCAAGTCCCACAGGACTGCACAAATTCCCTGACGTCACGAGACAAAGTAGGCCACCAAAAGGACCGACTAACCAAGTCTCTGGTACCAAAAATTCCGGGATGACCGGCCAACGCGGAACAATGAATCTCAGACATTACACTCTTTTCCACCGGTCTGGGACAAACAATTTCCCAATAGGGCAGCGCTCGGGTTTATCCTCCTGACACCCTTCCAGAGCCAGTCTCAAATTGGGCGAGATGGCGGAAAGAACTACACCCTCTTTCTAAATAACAGCAGGATCAGATAACTCAGGAGAGTCCGCAAGGAAGCTCCTCGAGAGGGCATCCGCTTTAACATTCTTAGTGCCAGGAAGAAAGGAAACCACAAAATTAAAACGTGTGAAAAACAAGGCCCACCTGGCCTGTCTAGGATTAAGTCGCTTGGCTGATTCCAGATAAACCAGATTCTTATGGTCTGTGAGGACCACCACCTGATGTTTGGCTCCCTCCAGCCAATGTCTCCACTCTTCAAAAGCCCACTTCATGGCCAATAACTCCCGATTACCCAGTTCATAATTACGTTCAGTTGGAGAAAATTTTCGAGAGAAAAAGGCACAAGGGTTACTTTTAGAGGTCTCTGGATCTCTTTGGGACAAAACGGCACCTGCCCCAATTTCAGAGGCATCAACCTCCACCTGAAATGGCAGAGAAACATCAGGCTGCCGTAGAACAGGAGCAGAAGTGAATCTCTGCTTAAGTTCCTGAAACGCAGAGACTGCCTCAGAGGCCAATTCACCACATCAGAACCCTTCTTGGTCAAATCAGTCAATGGTTTAACAATAACAGAGAAATTACCAATAAATTTACGATAAGAATTGGCAAAACCCAAGAATCTCTGAAGAGCCTTTAATGAAGTAGGTTGGACCCAATCACAGATGGCCTGAACCTTGACCGGGTCCATTTCAATAACAGATGGGGACAAAATGAATCCCAGAAATGAGATCCTCTGTACGCCAAAAAGACACTTTGATCCCTTCACATACAGAGCATTCTCTCTCAAAATCTGGATCACAGTCCGAACATGTTTCACATGAGAGTACCAGTCATTGGAAAAAATCAAGATATCATCCAAATAAACAATCAGAAATTTATCCACAAAATCCCTGAAAATGTCATTCATGAAGGACTGGAAGACGGAAGGAGCATTAGTGAGCCCAAAGGGCATCACTAGGTACTCAAAATGCCCCTCTGGGGTATTAAATGCCATCTTCCATTCATCCCCGTGCTTAATACGAATAAGGTTATACGCCCCCCTGAGGTCAAGCTTGGTAAACCAAGTAGCACTTTTCACCCTGGAAAACAGGTCAGAAATCAAGGGTAACGGATATTGATATTTCACAGTGATATTGTTCAAGAGACGATAATCAATACACGGCCTTAATGAACCATCCTTTTTGGCCACAAAGAAAAAACCGGCACCCAAGGGTGAAGAGGATGGTCTGATATGACCCTTCTCCAATGACTCCCTGATATAAGACCACATAGCGTCATGTTCAGGTACAGACAAGTTAAAAAGGCGACCTTTAGGGAATTTACTACCAGGCACTAATTCAATAGCGCAGTCATAGCTCCTATGGGGGGGCAAGGATGCAGATTTACTTTCGCTAAACACATCAGAAAAATCAGTCAAAAAGTCAGGAACATCCTGAGCCTGGGGAGAGGCAGAAAAAACAGGAGTGTTGGCATTAACACATTGGCAGCCCCAACTGGTTACAGACACAGATTTCCAATCCAAAACAGGATTATGAGACTGTAACCAAGGGAAACCTAGTACAATAATGTCATGCAGATTATACAGCACCAAAAATTTGCAACTCTCCTGATGATCAGGTTCAACCCTCATTATCACCTGAGTAGAGAACTGGGGTTTATTCTCAGCCAAAGGGGTAGAATCAATCCCCAGTAGGGGAATAGACTTCCGTAGGGGTATCAAGGGAAACCCACAACGTTTAGCAAAATCAAAATCCATCAGGTTAATAGCTGCTCCCGAATCAACAAAAGCCTGAGCAGAAAATGTGGACAGGGAGCAAATCAGGGTAACAGTCAACAGAAATTTAGTCTGAACACTACCCAAGACAACTGAGCGTGCAAAACGTCTTCCCGCTTAGGGCAGACTGAAATAGCATGAGAGGCGTCACCACAGTAGAAACATAACCCATTGCGTTTTCGAAACTCATGACGCTGTGCCCCAGAAGCCACTCTATCACACTGCATGGGTTCAGAAGCTGGTTCACAAGGCAACACTATCCCACGCATACCTCTACGCTCAAGCAAACGTCTGTCAATTTGCATCGCTAATGACATAGAATCATTGAGACCAGAGGGAGCAGGGAAACCCACCATTACATCTTTTACATTCTCTGACAGACCCTTCCGAAAAAGGGCTGCCAAAGCATCATCATTCCATTTGGTCAGGACTGCCCACCTTCGGAATCTCTGACAGTATAACTCAGCGTCCTCAAGCCCCTGATTTAATGCCAACAAGGCTTTTTCAGCTTGATCAGTGACATTAGGTTCATCGTACAATAACCCCAGAGCCAGAAAAAATGCATCAACATTACTCAAAACAGGATCCCTAGGTGTCAGGGAAAAAGCCCAATCCTGAGGATCGCCGCGCAGGAGAGAGATGACAATTTGAACCTGCTGTGCTGCGTTCCCTGAGGACTTAGGTTTTAAGGCAAAAAACAGCTTACAGTTATTTTTGAAATTCAGAAATTTAGCTCGATCCCCTAAAAACAAATCTGGCATGGGGATCCTAGGTTCCACAACCGGCAACCCTGCAAGATAGGTAGCAATTCTCCGAACTTCAGTGGCAAGCTGATCCACACGGCCAGACAACTGTGCAAACTCCATTGAGAGAAAAAAAAATCCTCCCCGGCACCCAGAGAAAAAGAGGGAAAGAAAAAAAAATATCTCTGAGAACTCTGACAACTTTTTTTTTTACACTATCTTTCCCTTCTGTGAGTACCATATAATTTTCAGTTAGGCCGGTGATACTGTTATGATTTGGTAGCTGAGGAGAGCAGGCAGAAAAGGCAATACACCAGAGAGGTTGAAATCTACTGGATTGCAGTACCCTGACTAACCACCACAACTAAAGGCAGCCGTGGAGCGTACCTACGTTGGTCCTAGACGCCTCGTCACAGCCTGAGAAGCTAACTACACCTAAAGATAGAAAGAGGAAAACTATCTGCCCCGGAGCAGATTCCCAAAGAACATAGGAAGCCCCCAAACATGTAATGGCGGTTAGACAAGAGGAAATACAGACACAGACAGAAAATAGTATGAGCAAACGTTGGGGCCCAATCTTCCTAGAAAGAAATGGATAGGAAGGACACTTACTGCAATCCAAAAAACACTAAAAAATACCAACTCACTAATTGCAAAAACACCTGAGATCACACGACCTCTACCACCTAAATTAGTTCTCTGGTGTAACAAAACTAAGCAGCAGCCACTGAAAAAACTGGAAAAGGCAAATGAACAAACAACAGTGGCTCAGATAAACTGAGAGGAGCACAAGCCCCCGGAGGGGACCTGGCTGACCTCCACAGAAGTGCAGGACAAAATGCAAAAAGCAAGCACAAAAATAAAAGCAGAAAATATCTTATCTGTTAGCAGAAGATGCAGGCAAGACACAGCAAGCTTCCAAGTGAACCAGGAACCAAAGTTGAGACAAGAACAATAGATCACCGGCAACCCTGATGGGAGGGAAACTCCCTTATATAAGACCAGTCTGTAACACCTGATTGCCAATCTTCACAATCTTCATTGAATAGTTTAGTACTGTTTGTAACCACCAGAGGGAGCTTCTGCTCAGAATTCATTTCTAACACATTCACAACAGTTCTTGTTAAGGCCAGAAGTGGCAGGCCAAGAAAAACATCAGAAAGGCAGAGAAGAAGAATGGTGAGATCAGTCAAGGACAATCCTCAGACCACCTCCAGAGAGCTGCAGCATCAACTTGCTGCAGATGGTGTCACTGTGCATCGGTCAACTATACAACGCACTTTGCACAAGGAGAAGCTGTATGGGAGAGTGATGCGAAAGAAGCCGTTTCTGCAAGCACGCCACAAACAGAGTCGGCTGAGGTATGCAAAAGCACATTTGGAGAAGCCAATTTCTTTTTGGAAGAAGGTCCTGTGGACTGATGAAACCAAGATTGAGTTGTTTGGTCATACAAAAAGGCGTTATGCATGGCGTCAAAAAAACACAGCATTCCAAGAAAAACACTTGCTACCCACAGTAAAATTTGCAGGAGGTTCCATCATGCTTTGGGGCTGTGTGGCCAATGCCGGCACCGGGAATCTTGTTAAAGTTGAGGGACGCATGGATTCCAGTCAGTATCAGCAGATTCTTGACAATAATGTTCAAGAATCAGTGACAAAGTTGAAGTTACGCAGGGGATGGATCTTTCAGCAAGACAATGATCCAAAACACCGCTCCAAATCTACTCAGGCATTCATGCAGAGGAACAATTATAATGTTCTGGAATGGCCATTCCAGTCCCCAGACCTGAATATCATTGAACATCTGTGGGATCATTTGAAGAGGGCTGTCCATGCTCGGCGACCATCAAATTTAACTGAACTGGAATTGTTTTGTAAAGAGGAATGGTCAAAAATACCTTCATCCAGGATCCAGGAACTCATTAAAAGCTACAGGAAGCGACTAGAGGCTGTTATTTTTGCAAAAGGAGGATCTACTAAATATTAATGTCACTTTTCTGGTGAGGTGCCCATACTTATGCACCAGTCAAATTTTGTTTGGATGCAGATTGCACATTTTCTGTTAGTACAATAAACCTCATTTCAAGGCAGAAACATTACTGTGTCCAATAGTTATTAGATATATCAAACTGAAATAGCTGTTGCAAAAACACCAATTTTTATAAAATATTAAGCTTAAGATTAATAGGGGTGCCCAAACTTTTTCATATAACTGTATCGAGATGTGTGGTGAGCACTTTGAACCCCCAAGTGTTTCACTAAAGTTTATAATGTAGAGCCGTGAAAATAAAAAATCTTTTTTTCCACAAAAATGATTTTTTTTAGCCCACAATTTATTTTAACAGGGGTAACAGGAGAAATTGGACCCCAAAAGTTGTTGTCCAATTTGTCCTGAGTACATGGTATCTCATATATGGGAGCAAACTACTGTTTGGGCACATGTCATGGCTCGGAAGGGAAGTAGTGACGTTTTGGAATGCAGACTTTGATGGAATGGTCTGCATGTGTCATGTTGCGTTTGGAGAGCCCCTGATGTGCCAAAACAGTGGAAACCCTCCAATTCTAACTCCAACTCTAACCCCAACCCTACCACAACACAACCCTAACCCTAATCCCAACCCTAACCCCAACACGCCCCTAACCCTACTCCCAACTCTAGCCATAACCCTAACCACAAACCTATCCCCAACACACCCCTAACCTTAATCCCAACCCTATCCCTAATCCCAACCCTAACCCTAATCCCAACCCTAACCCTAACTTTAGCTCCAACCCTAACCCTAACTTTTGTTCCAACCCTAACTTTATTCCCAACCCTAACCCTAACTTTATCCCCAACCCTAACTTTAGCACTAACCCTAACCTGCTTTATCTGTTTGTTTTTTTTACTTTATAACAAGATCGCTGACTGGCATAGCTGTTGCCAGCAGCACTTGTGAAGTTGGGGTTACACTTGCGAGAAACTTGCATGAGTCTGACACCTCAATACCCGGCACTGCCACCGGCAATCGGGATTGGAGCGTGCGGCTGCATGTATTTCTATGCAGCCGCACACTCCGGTCCCAAGTGCCGCAGCAGTGCCGAGTTTTGAGGTACGAGTTTCTCACAAGTGTGACCCTAACACTGTTTCTCCTCTAATCTCTCACTGACAGGAGATCAGAGGAGAAACAGCATTATTATGAGGCAGATCGCTCGGGAAAGTTCGTTGCTACATCAAACTTTCCCAGTGATGTCTCATTCGCTGGTGTGATGCTGACGTCATCGGGACTTGAACCAATCAGGGGTCATAGGAAGGGGTCATAGGAAGCGTTGTGCAATGGAATCCCCTCGTTATAAGGTACGTGGGGGTCCCTATCAGCACAAAACCACCGACTGTAGAAAAATGTCGGAGCTGCACAAAGCCCTGCTAGCGCCGACGCTTATCTATGGTTGGCGGTCATGAAGTGGTTAATATGCTTGGATACAGCACTCTGAGAACAGCCAGTTTCTTTAGCAATGAACTTTTGCGGCGTACCCTCCTTGTAGAGTGTGTCAATGACTGCCTTCTGGACATCTGTCAAGTCAGCAGTCTTCCCCATGATTGGGGAGCTACTGAAACAGACTAAGGGCCCCATCTCACATAGCGAGATCGCTAGCGAGATCGCTGCTGAGTCACAAGCTTTGTGACGCAACAGCGATCTCAGCAGCGATCTCGCTATGTCTGACACGTACCAGCGATCAGGCCCCTGCTGTGAATCGCTAGTCGTGTCAGAAATCCCTGGACTTTTTTTTGATCGCTGGTCTCCCGCTGGCCAGCACGCATCGCTGGCCAGGTACACATCGGGTTTCCAGGCACCGCGCAGTGCCTGGAAACCCGATGTATACCTTGGTTACCAGCTCCCTGTATCAGCGGGCTGCTATCCAACGTACACTGCGGGTAACTAAGCGACGTTACCTGCAGTGTCGCTGTACTGATCGCTGCCTGTTTGGCACCTCAGCAGTGATCATGTAGCGACACACCAGTGATCCTGACAAATTCATATCGTTGTCGGGATCATTGGTGCGTCGCTATGTGAGACCGGGCCTTAATAGACCTTTTTAAACGCTTAGGAAGCCTTTGCAGGTTTTTTTTGTTAATTATTCTAATTTACTGAGATAATGACATTTGGGTTTTCATTGGCTGTAAGCCATAATCATCAACATTAAAAGAAATAAACATTTGAAATAGATCACTCTTGTTTGTAATGACTCTATATAATATATAAGTTTCACTTTTTGTATTGAAGAACTGAAATAAATTAACTTTTATATAATATTCTAATTTTGTGAGACGCACCTGTGTGTATATATATATACAGTATACTGCAAAATTTTTAGTTTGTCTGATTTTTCTCTTTATATGTATATTTTTGAGTAAAATGTTATTTTTATTCTATAAACTACTGACAACATGTCTCCGAATTTCCAAGCAACAAATGTATTTATTTTCAGAAAATGAGAAAAGGTCAAAATAACAAACAAAATGTAGTGCTTGCAGATCTCAAATAATGCTAACAAAACAAGTTCATAATCATTTAGAAACAACAATACTAATGTTATAACTCAAGAAGAGTTCAGAAATCAATATTTTGTGGAATAACCATGATTTTTAATCACAGCTTTCATGGGCCTTGGCATGCTTTCCACCAGTCTTTTACACTACTTTTGAGTGACCGTATGCCACTCCTGATACAAAAATGTAAGCAATTTTTTATTTGATGGCTTGTGACTATCTTCCTCTTGATTACATTCCAGAGGTTTTCAATGGCGTTCAGGTCTGGAGATTAGGCTGGCTATGACAGGGATTTGATGTAGTGGTCTTTCATCCACACATTGATTGACCTAGCTGTGTGGCATGGCGCATTCTCCTGCTGGAAAAATCAGTCTTCAGAGTTGGGGAACATTGCCTGAGCAGAAGGAATCAACTGTTTTTCCAGGATAACCTTGCATGCGGCTTGATTCATACATCCTTCGCAAAGATTAACCTGCCCAATTCCAGCCTTGCTGAAGCATCCCCAGATCATCACCGATCCACCACCAAATTTCACAGTGGGTGCAAGACACTGTGGCTTCTACGCCTCTCCAGGTCTCCATCTAACCATTAGAAGACCAGGTGTTGGGCAAAGTTGAAAATTAGACTCATCAGAGAAGATTACCTTACTCCAGTCCTCTATGGTCCAATCCTAATGGTCTTTGGCAAACTTGAGCCTGGCTCTCCGCTGCTTCTCATTGATGAAAGGCTTCTTTTCCTAGCTTTACATGACTTGAGCCCTGCCTCTAGGTGCCTGTTATGAACTGTTCTTGCCGTGTACTTCACTCCAGCTGCCATTTGTCATTCCTTTTGTAGGTCACATGATGTCATCCTGCGGTTGCTGAGTGACATTCGAAGATGATGACGATCATCCCGGTCAGTGGAGAGTCATTTTCGCACTCTGTCAGTCTGTAGCTCTGTTGTCCCCAATGTCTGCTGCTTGACCTTGTTATAATGGGCTGCCGTCTTAGAAATTTTAAGGATGGAGGAAACATGATGCTCACTGTATCCCTCTGCTAGTAAAGCCAGAATTGAGCCCTTCTTTTCCTCACTCAAGACTTTTCTTTTCAACTCCTTTGGCATGGGTAAAAGTTATTTTTTCATTCCTATTACTTTTGGGATATTACTAGCACTTGTTTTCCCATCGAGCTTGTCCTATTTCAAGAGGATTCTGAACACCACAGCAGGGTTTTTTTGATACTTTCCTTCATTAAATAAGATTTGGTTCAGGTGATCACCTAATCAGAAGCATATTAAGTAGAATGAGGTGTACTCTGATTGGAATTCAACTGACACTGGAATGCGATGGCTGTCAAACATGTAGAGAAGCTGATTTTTATAAAACTCTGCAGTGGTCTCTTAATTTTTGCCAGAGATGTGTGTATATATATATATATATATATATAATATATATATATATATATATATACACTGCTCAAAAAATAAAGAAAACACTTAAACAACAGAATATAACTCCAAGTAAATCAAACTTCTGTGAAATCAAACTGTCCACTTAGGAAGCAACACTGATTGACAATCAATTTCACATGTTGTTGTGCAAATGGAATAGACAACAGATGGAAATTATTGGCAATTATCAAGATACACTCAATAAAGGAGTGGTTCTGCAGGTGGGGACCACGGACCACATCTCAGTACCAATGCTTTCTGGCTGATGTTTTGGTCACTTATGAATGTTGGTTGTGATTTCACACTCATGGTAACATGAGACGGACTCTACGACTCTACAACCCACACAAGTGACTCAGAAAGTGCAGCTCATCCAGGATGGCACATCAATGCGAGCTGTGGCAAGAAGGTTTGCTGTGCCTGTCAGTGTAGTGTTCAGAGGCCGAAGGCGATAGCAGGCGACAGGCCTGTACACCAGGAGACGTGGAGGGGTGTTGTGAATGTGTTAGAAATGAGTTCTGAGCAGAAGCTCCCTCTGGTGGTTGCAGACAGTGCTGAACCATTTAGTGAAGATTGGCAATCAGGAGTTACAGACTGGTCCTATATAAGGGAGGTTCCCTCCCATCAGGGTTGCCGGTGATCAATTGTTCTTGTCTAACTGCTGTTGTTCCTGGTTCACTTGGAGACCTGCTGAATCTTGCCTCTTCTCCTGCTCTCAGATAAGATATTTTCTGCTTTTATTTTTGTGCTTGCTTTTTGCATTGTTTCCTGCACTTTTGTGGAGGTCAGCCAGGTCCCCTCCGGGGGCTTGTGCTCCTCTCAGTTTGTCTGAGCCACTGTTGTTTGTTCATTTGCCTTTTCCAGTTTTTCTTCAGTGGCTGCGGCTTAGTTTTGTTACACCAGAGAACTAATTTAGGTGGTAGAGGTCGTGTGATCTCAGGTGTTTTTGTAATTAGTAGAGTTGGTACTTTTTAGGGTTTTTTGGGATTGCAGTAAGTGTCCTTCCTATCCTTTTCTGTCTAGGAAGTTTGGGCCCCAACGTTTGCTCATACTATTTTCTGTCTGTGTCTGTATTTCCTCTTGTCTAACCGCCATTACATGTTTGGGG
>JARQOD010001464.1:0-97656 GCA_033576555.1 Oophaga sylvatica | reverse complement strand
AGGGGGGTTTTTCCTACAGGATTGTTGATCTGTTTTTATCTAGAGCTCCTTAGTGCAGATGTGAGTGAATGGAGGTTCCCGCAGAGTTTGTTGTTCTGTTTTTTTTTGGGGTGTCCTCAGTGACGACGCGCGAGTGAAAGGGGGGGATTCGCGAGGATCGTTGTTTTTTGCTGTTTTTTAGACGGTCCATCATGGACCGATGCAGCGATGTATTGGGGGTTCCTCAGATGTTGATTCTGCTGTTTTATCTGAGGCCATTGTGCAGACCAGTGAGTGTAAGGGGGACCGCGGGCTTTGTTTCGCTGTTTTATCAGACTTCCATCATTGACAGAGACGGGAAGGGGGATTCCGCAGGGGTGGGTTTTTTTCTGTTTTTTTGGCTTCCCCTCAGTGACGATGCAGGGGTTGAAAGGGGGGATTCCGCAGAGGATTTTGATTCTGCTGTTTTTTTTTGCGTGCCTCATGTCGCGTGTGAGTGTATGGGGGTTCCCCCATCGGTCTTGATTCTGCGTTTTTCTAGGTTCCTCTGTGCCGATTGGGGTGAAAGGGGGTTCCGCAGAGGTCGTTGTTTTGCTGTTTTTTTGGAGTCCCCTCTGTGAAACTCCGCGGGTAAAAGGGGGGATTCCGCAGAGGACTTTGATTCTGCTTTTTATCTAGATTGCCAATGGACGAACAGTGGTAAAAGGGGGGTTCCGAAGGTTGGTTGATTTGTTTTTATTGGGCCCTATGGGCCGATGCAGCGAGTGTAAGGGGGTTCCGCGGGTTGTTGATTTGCTATTTTATCAACTGCCTCTGTCCCGTGCAGGAGTTTTTGGGGGGAATTCCAAAAGGGATTTTATTTGCGTTTTATTAGTTGTGCCTCGGGAAAAGATTCGGAAAAATTTTTTTAGAAAAACAGCAGTCTACAGGAAAATTTTTTGTTGCCAGTGATAATCTTTCCTCCCCTCTGCCCGGGGGGCCCCCCACTTGTCGGTGAATTCTCTTTTATTTCTTTTTCTTAAAATGGCCCCAAACTGTTCCAATGACCTTGCGGGGGGCCCCCAGGGGGCAAAACCCCGGGCCCAAAAAAACCATCGTGCTAATGAAATTTGTCACCCGGGGTGGGGGTGGAATATCGAGTGGGGGAAAGACCCCTTGAGGTTCAATCTTCCTTGTGCTTGTGTGCCTGGTATTGTTGCGCGCCGCGAGGTTGCACTGTTCTTTACAAATGATGAACATTGAGGGATCGGCTTTCTGTGCAATCCCCAGTTGGAAAATCAAAACAAGGCTATAGAGGACAGCGGTTTTAACAACAGTGCGCGAACAGCTAGGTGTAGAGTAGTACACCAGGGGTCGAGTGGATATGTGAGTGTGGGGGTAGCAACCCCAGGAGTTGGTGCTGACATGTGTGTGTGAGGAGGAGTAGTCACACCAGAGGAGTTTCAGTGCTGGTGTGTGAGTGTGAGGAGGATTACTCACACCAGAGGAGTCGGAGCGCTGATATGTGAATGTGAGGAGGAGTAGTCACACCAGAGGAGTCGGAGCGCTGATATGTGAATTTGAGGAGGAGTAGTCACACCAGAGGAGTCTGAGTGCTGAAGTGTGTGTGTGTGGAGGAGTAGTCACACCAGAGCAGTCTGAGTGCTGATGTGTGAATGTGAGGAGGAGTATTCACACCACAGGAGTCTGAGTGCTGATGTGTGAGTGTGAGGAGGAGTAGTCACACCAAAGGAGTCTGAGTGCTGATGTGTGAGTGTGAGGAGGAGTAGTCACACCAGAGGAGTCTGAGTGCTGATATGTGAATGTGAGGAGGAGTATTCACACCACAGGAGTCTGAGTGCTGATGTGTGAGTGTGAGGAGGAGTAGTCACACCAAAGGAGTCAAAGTGCTGATGTGTGAGTGTGAGGAGGAGTAGTCACACCAGAGGAGTCTGAGTGCTGATATGTGAATGTGAGGAGGAGTAGTCACACCAGAGGAGTCGGAGCGCTGATATGTGAATGTGAGGAGTAGTCACACCAGAGGAGTCTGAGTGCTGAAGTGTGTGTGTGTGGAGGAGTAGTCACACCAGAGCAGTCTGAGTGCTGATGTGTGAATGTGAGGAGGAGTATTCACACCACAGGAGTCTGAGTGCTGATGTGTGAGTGTGAGGAGGAGTAGTCACACCAGAGGAGTCTGAGTGCTGATATGTGAGTGTGAGGAGGAGTAGTCACAGCAGAGGAGACTGAATGCTGATATGTGAGTGTGAGGAGGAGTAGTCACAGCAGAGGAGACTGAATGCTGATATGGAGTGTGAGGAGGAGTAGTCACACCAGAGGAGTCTGAGTGCTGATATGTGAGTGTGAGGAGGAGTAGTCACACCAGAGGAGTCTGAGTGCTGATATGTGAGTGTGAGGAGGAGTAGTCACACCAGAGGAGTCTAAGTGCTGATGTGTGAGTGTGAGGAGGAGTAGTCACACGGAGGAGTCTGAATGATGATGTGTGAGTGTGAGGAGGAGTAATCACACCAGAGGAGTCTGAGTGTGGTGTGTGAGTGTGAGGAGGAGTAGTCACACCAGAGGAGTCTGAGTGCTGACATGTGAGTGTGAGGAGGAATAGTCACACCAGAGGAGTTTCAGTGCTGGTGTGTGAGTGTGAGGAGGATTACTCACACCAGATGAGTCTGAGTGCTGATATGGGAGTGTGAGGAGGAGTAGTGACACCAGAGGAGTCTGAGTGCTGATGTGTGAGTGTGAGGAGGAGTAGTCACACCAGAGGAGTCTGAGTGCTGATATGTGAATGTGAGGAGGAGTAGTCACACCAGAGGAGTCGGAGCGCTGATATGTGAATGTGAGGAGTAGTCACACCAGAGGAGTCTGAGTGCTGAAGTGTGTGTGTGTGGAGGAGTAGTCACACCAGAGCAGTCTGAGTGCTGATGTGTGAATGTGAGGAGGAGTATTCACACCACAGGAGTCTGAGTGCTGATGTGTGAGTGTGAGGAGGAGTAGTCACACCAGAGGAGTCTGAGTGCTGATATGTGAGTGTGAGGAGGAGTAGTCACAGCAGAGGAGACTGAATGCTGATATGTGAGTGTGAGGAGGAGTAGTCACAGCAGAGGAGACTGAATGCTGATATGGAGTGTGAGGAGGAGTAGTCACACCAGAGGAGTCTGAGTGCTGATATGTGAGTGTGAGGAGGAGTAGTCACACCAGATGAGTCTGAGTGCTGATATGTGAGTGTGAGGAGGAGTAGTCACACCAGAGGAGTCTAAGTGCTGATGTTTGAGTGTGAGGAGGAGTAGTCACACGGAGGAGTCTGAATGATGATGTGTGAGTGTGAGGAGGAGTAATCACACCAGAGGAGTCTGAGTGTGGTGTGTGAGTGTGAGGAGGAGTAGTCACACCAGAGGAGTCTGAGTGCTGACATGTGAGTGTGAGGAGGAATAGTCACACCAGAGGAGTTTCAGTGCTGGTGTGTGAGTGTGAGGAGGATTACTCACACCAGATGAGTCTGAGTGCTGATATGGGAGTGTGAGGAGGAGTAGTGACACCAGAGGAGTCTGAGTGCTGATGTGTGAGTGTGAGGAGGAGTAGTCACACCAGAGGAGTCTGAGTACTGATATGTGAATGTGAGGAGGAGTAGTCACACCAGAGGAGTCTGAGTGCTGATGTGTGAGTGTGAGGAGTGGTTACACCAAAGGAGTCTGAGTGCTGATATGTGAGTGTGAGGAGAAGTAGTCACAGCAGAGGAGACTGAATGCTGATATGTGAGTGTGAGGAGGAGTAGTCACAGCAGAGGAGACTGAATGCTGATATGTGAGTGTGAGGAGGAGTAGTCACACCAGAGGAGTCTGAGTGCTGATATGTGAGTGTGAGGAGGAGTAGTCACATCAGTGGAGTCAGAGCGCTGATATGTGAATATGAGGAGGATTACTCACACCAGAGGAGTCTGAGTGCTGACAAGTGAGTGTGAGGAGGAATAGTCACACCAGAGGAGTTTCAGTGCTGGTGTGTGAGTGTGAGGAGGATTATGAGTCGCCCGCCAGGGCCGTGGGGTACTCGGCACCGAGCCGTTCACTTCAATGGGGGATGTCACGGTGACACAGCTCGGTCCGTGGCCCTGGGCGCTCACTGAAAAGGGGAATATTTACAGGGGATTAAAGTATTTGTAAGATGTTCGTGACGCCACCTGTGGTGCCTGGTCAGGGTGACCAGCGCTGCTGTGTAAATCCACTGAGGGGTTGTTTCTGGGCAGCAAGGTGTTAAGTCTTCCACAGGCAAGACTGGGTCCCTCAGGGTAGATGAAGGTGTTGGGGTGCAAGACGGAGAAGGGGCTTTCAGCCGCAGGAGCAATAAGGCAGACACACACACGAAAGTCTCTTTCTGTACCTTTACTGATGTAGTTGCAGGCACGTCCCGGGATGCTGGCAGGGTGGAGGATGCACGTCCAGTATTCCCACTGAGTAGGTGTAGGGCCTCCTTACTCCTGTAGTGTGAGTTTCTGACCAGTATGAAACGAAGTCTAACTCTGTCTTCACTTTTAACGCCCGGCTGACTTTGTGGTGGGGCCTTCTCTTGGATAGAACAGTGTCTCTGTATGCAGCGTCCTGCTAGACCCCGTCTTCCTGACCCCGGTTACGTATCAACACTTGTAGGCCCCCTGCGACTTAAAGTCCCGCAGGTTCTCCGGTATCTCTCACTAGTCGTGTAGACTCTAGCAAGCTCGGTCCCGGTGTCCGGTTATTCAGAGTAGAAGAAAGCTATCAATGCTGTTTCAACCTTTATTACTCTCTTCTTCTCTTCCACTCACCTTTCGTCCTACTCCGACCCTTAACATAAGCACACTAGCAGTAGATGGCTGATTCTTCTCTCTCTTCACCGCTCTCAAAGCGTCGGCACGCTCGCTCCCTGAACAGTTGACTCAGTTCTGACCAGGCTGAAGTGGCTATCTTTCTCCACTTGTACTAGCCTCCACACATTGAACTAAGCTCAAAGCTGCAGTCTTCAGTTCTTTCAATAACTGTTGTTCTCTTTCCTTCTTTCTTTCTAATGCTCTGTCTGAAGCAGCTATCAGGATTTCCGTCTGACCTGCACCTGGCTTTGCAGACTCACTGATCTGTGCACACTTCTAGAGCTAACTCTCCAACACTCCTAGAGAACTAACAACTTCTCACTTCTGTGTAGAATCACCAACTACACTGAACTCATTGTGAACTAATCTCATCCAGATCTGATCTAATCTGCGTCTGAGCTAGTCTGTCGCTTCATCATCCTATATACTCTCAAAAAGGCTCCCTCTGGTGGCTCTAGGGATTGGTGAAGCTGTGTGAATGAATATCAGGTCACTTGTGGGTGTTACCTTTGGTGCATCCTCCTGGGAAATGTGATTCCAAGCGCAGCTGGGCTACACAATTACTCACACCAGAGGAGTCGGAGCGCTGATATGTGAATGTGAGGAGGAGTAGTCACACCAGAGGAGTCTGAGTGCTGATTTGTGTGTGTGGAGGAGTAGTCACACCAGAGGAGTCTGAGTGCTGATGTGTGAATGTGAGGAGGAGTAGTCACACCAGAGGAGTCTGAGTGCTGATATGTGAGTGTGAGGAGGAGTAGTCACACCAGAGGAGTCTGAGTGCTGATGTGTGAGTGTGAGGAGGAGTAGTCACATCAGTGGAGTCTGAGTGCTGATTTGTGTGTGTGGAGGAGTAGTCACACCAGAGGAGTCTGAGTGCTGATGTGTGAATGTGAGGAGGAGTAGTCACACCAGAGGAGTCTGAGTGCTGATATGTGAGTGTGAGGAGGAGTAGTCACACCAGAGGAGTCTGAGTGCTGATGTGTGAGTGTGAGGAGGAGTAGTCACATCAGTGGAGTCTGAGTGCTGATATGTGAGTGTGAGGAGGATTAGTCACACCAGAGGAGTCTGAGTGCTGATGTGTGAGTGTGAGGAGGAATAGTCACACCAGAGGAGTCTGAGTGCTGACATGTGAGTGTGAAGAGGAGTAATCACACCAGAGGAGTCTGAGTGCTGATATGTGAGTGTGAGGAGGAGTAGTCACACCAGAGGAGTCTGAATGCTGACATGTGAGTGTTTGTAGGAGAAGCCACTCTATAGGAATGTAATAGTTAAGTATGACTTGGATTACTGATTCAAAACTAGCTGAGACTGCTCCTGAGTGTGAAGAGCTGTGACATATCATCTGAGGATAGATTGCTAAATATCTCAAATTTCAAGATAAGAACTACTTGCTCAGTATTGCTGCCAATTGTGATGGCTGTGAGTGTGCGCTGTGCTGCACTGAGTGATGGAGGAGCTGCTGAGGAGTTTGCTGGCAGACTGCTGAATATCATTCAGGGTTTTGCCCTACCCCCCCTGTGAACAAAATGATTAAACTGCCTCATTTGTAGTTGTGTGCTTCTGTCATCCCTGAGTGGGAACCTTTCTACCATTAATGGCTACTGTATCCACATTCTTAAAGAGTAAAGAGAACCTGTCATCTCGATTTAACCTGTTATAGTAAAGGTACGACATAATGGCCCATTTATACTGATTTAATAGATACCTCTAGTGAAAAAATCTGTGGCCAGGCTCTTGTTTAATTCACCTTAGAAGGTTTGGTGCAATAACATTGCCGAGGGCGGCGCTAGAGATAGATTTAAAAAAGAAAGATCATACAAATGCGGAGGGGCCGCAGCAGAGCCGAGGACCCCACCCATGTCCCGTCCCGATGCACGAAAAGGTTATAGTACTAAAACTTACAAGCTGAATTAAACAAGAATCAGGCTATAGATTTTTTTCACTACATGTATCCATGAAATCAGTATATCTGGGCCATTATGGCCACACCGTTACTTTAACAGGTTAATTCGTGATGACAGGTTCTCTTTAAAGTCAGACCTCATTATATCTCTGATGAAGTCACGTCTTCTGCTGCTTTTCCTTCCACATCCTCTGCTTTGTCTGTTCTTTCTCTTCCTCTTTCTGCTTATTTTCATCTACCTTTTTTCTTCTTGTATAGCTTTTCTTCTTCACTTCCTCATTCTTATTTATCTTCCTTTTCGTCTTCCTCTTTCACATCTCCCTCTTTTTCCTCTACTTCTTCTTCCTCTTCTCGTTTATTTTTCTACTTCTTCATCTTCATGTTCTTGTGCTTCTTTCTCCTTATTCTCTTTTTTTCCCGTTTTTTGTCTTGTTTTGTGCGTTTTGCCTCTTGTCAGTACCCAATTCATCATTCTATTTGCACTTTTTTAGGTTGATTTGATATGTGGTCGCCGGTGTCTTTGTTTTCCGCTTTGTGGTGGCATTTAGTGATTCTAGATGTTTTGTCTGATTCATCAATTGCCATTTCCCTCCAGTCCCCTCTGTTGTATGTTTGAGTTCACCTTAATTTCAGGACAATTTTTACGCCATTTTGCAAACCGTGACAAAAAGACTCTTCTTGATTTTGAATCAAATTCATGAATCGCGTGAACCATTTTGAAGGATTTGGTGCAAAAACTGTAAAACAAAAAAAGGAAAGTGACTTAAAAAAAACACAAATGATAAATTGCGGCCTTCTTTTTTTTCTTCTCCTTTTTGTTATTCTTCCTCTTCTCTGTTTCTTTCCTTTTTTACTTGTATAATGTATTTTCTTCTTCCTGTTCTTCCTCTTTTTATTTTCTTTCTCCTTTTTTCCTTGTCTCTTCTCCTCTCTCTTCCTCCTTTCTCCTCTTCATCTCCATCTTTTTTCTACTTTCTTTTAACGCCTTTTCCTTATGTCTCTTTTTTCTCTTATTCTCTCTTCTCTTTCATCTCCATTTTCTTCTTGTTACTCCTCTTCCTGATTTCTTTTTCCGTTTTCTTTGTATTGTCTCCTCTTTTTTCTCATATTCTTCTCTTGTTCTCCTTTGAATCTCTCTTCTTTCTCGCCTTCCTCTTCTTTTTCGTCGTCTAATTTTTCCTCTTTGTCTTCATCTTTTTGTGCTTATCTATCTACATCTCCTTTTTTCTTTGTTAAACTTTTCTTCTTTCTTTTCTTATTCTTCCCCTTCTCCTAATTCTGCCTTTCCTTCCTCTTCTTGTTCTTCCTCTTTGTCTTCTTGTTCCTCTTCTCTATCTTCTTCTTTGTCCCCATCTTGTTCCTCTTCTTTTTCTTCTCCTTCCATGTTTCCTCTCCTTTTCTGCCTTCATTTCTCCCATATCCACGGCTTCTACATTACTTCTATGACCCTTTGTAGTCATTTTCTATCTTGTAGCCTGTGATGATGGGAGGTGTGAGCCGCGAGCAGCATGTGGTCGGCCGTGGTGCCACCCTTTCCGTGTGTGGGTGAAACGTGGGAGTTGTGTGTTGTTTAGGAACATGATGTGAGCACGGAGGTGGCAGACATTCAATACTCCTCACATTATTAGAGGTGGAGGTCTCAGCTGGGCCCAAGGGCCCCCTAAACTGAGCCGCATGTTTATCCTGTGATGTCGGCCATTCCGGGGTTCTCACAGATCCTGAAGTTCAGCACAGAGCAGTTAACCAGCTTTTTGGTGTTAGTTCTTGCCGTGCTGGCGAGAAGGAAGCCCTGGTTCTCACACCTCTGGCCCCGCACAGGACGAGGACCTACAGCGTCAGGAGCAGATAGCGCCACATTCTGGTTTACCTCCCCGAAGATCAAATACGGACTGACAAATCTACAAATGTTCCCCCACCACCATTCTGTGTGGTGCTGACTACAACATGGGGTGAAACAATGGGATATAGGACCCCCTGTACAGCAGGAACATACCTCGAGCCACAGCAGCACAGAGCATTTCAGGACAGGACGTTCGCAGACGGAGTACAAAGTGCTGGTAGATCGGGGCCACAACTTGTATATATGTTCATTTCTTTCCCTCCTTCCTCCAGCAAAATGCAAAAGGCTTCGTCCGCACACTCCAGAGCTGCGCTCATAAACAGAATTCTGGGCTTTTCATGCCTGAAACGTTTTATGTGATGTGGAGAAATCCTGAGGCTGGAATGACAGTAATGATGGCGCTATACAGAACGACATGTATCCACACAATATATACCGTATACTCAGAGGCTGGAGAGCACGAGTAATGCAGGGGACGCATCAGCCATGTTTGGGGTCTCTGCACCACACAGCGACGCTCCCCACACTCCGTGTACATATGTAATAGCAGGGAATAAGGTTTTATGGTGTCGTGACGCAGCCGGATCCGCGGACAAGGACCGCAGACGGATTATTCTCTGCCTAATAAGAAAAGTGACTGGAAGTCAGAGACCTCCGCGGGGTCACACCTCGGGGCTTCCGTGCTCTGTATGTTGGGCCTTCAGGTAGAGGTTAGCAATAATCAAAGCCGGGGATTCGATGGATCCTGAGAACGACCAGAAGTTATCACTGGTCTTATATCTGGTTCTTCTAACAGCCGGGAACGGAGACGAGCAAAGCTGAGAAAATTCAGTGTGGGGGGAATCGCTCGATGTCAGGCGGGAAACTCAACACATTACATTTATATCATCACAAGACGATTATGATGATTTCTCCAGACCACACAGCACAATCATCGAGGGGTTAAAAAATAATGTAACGTGGTGGACCTATTTATGTTCAATATTGTATGTGTATGGCGATATTATGTGTAGTGTATTTGGTGGCACTCTGTGTTATGGCGGTCCTATTTACAGTAGGTACAGAAAGTATTCACACCCAGTTACATTTTTCACTCTTTGTTTCATTGCAGCCATTTGGTAAATTCAAAAAAGTTCATTTTCTCATTAATGTAGACTCTGCACCTCATCTTTACTGAAAAAAACAGAAATGTAGAAATGTTTGCAAATTTATAAAAAAAAAACCTGAAATATCACATGGTCATAAGTCTTCAGCCCCTTTGCTCAGTATTGGGTATGTGGCGCCCTGGGGGTCCAGTCGCCACAGAGATGTTGCATCGCACTCAGCGGTGTGACACCTGACTCTCAGGTAAGGGGGAAGCACCCCATTGACTCCATCACCACATCCACACACATCATGCCAGTGCTGAGCTTCAGGCTGGTTAGTAAAGGGTGTAGAGTTGGGTGGGTGGAGTCAGTTGCAACATGAGGCAGCAGCATGTGAGATTAGAGTTCAGTTGGAGTCAGGCAGCCAGCGTGGGTACTGGGCTGTCCTGCAGCTCTTCTGAGTTTACCTCAGAGGGCCTTGCTGAAGAGAGGGAGAAGGGGTCCGGGGCTGAGACAGCAATTGAAGCTGTGCCCCATCCTTGGAGAAGGAAGGACCAGGCAAAACATCGGGGAGACGGTTCCCAGACTAGTGGGTCAGTTCATCGCCATTAGTAAACACCGCATCTAGTGGGACTCTCTAAGAGTCACTAGCTACCAAAATCCCATCCGGAGGCAGCTAGGGATCAAGTACGTCCAGGTATCCGACGGTGTTCCGGTCTCCGTGAAGAGGAGATCAGCGTCCCGGGACATCGGGTCGTACCTGTAAACTGAAAGGATCCAATACTACCTCGTCTGAGGGCTCTGTGGTAGGGAGGTGCAGGGAAGGAGTAAGGAGTATAGCACAAGAAGCCGGAAATGAACATAAAAGGGAGTCTTTGGAAGTGTGACCGACTTACTTGAGGGTTGCTGGACCACTCACTGGAAGGACACAGTGCAACCAGGCGTCTGTCTTGCTGGCACACTCCACTCTGCTACATCTCCTGCGTCATTGCTCTTTACCTTACATCTACCTGCTCTGGAAGGATACAGTCTTACCTGTAGAAGACTTACCATCTAGCTGCACAACACCATCCCTTCCAGAGGACCTGCACAGCAGCGCTGGTCACCCTGACCAGGTACTACAGGTGGCGTCACGACAAACTACACGAACACTAATCCCCTGTAAATACCTCCCCATTTATAGTGAGCGCCCAGGGCCACGGACCAAACCATGTGCTGCCCGTGACATCCCCCATAGAAGTCGACGGGCTCGGTGCTGAGTACCCCAAAGCCCTGGTACGTGCGGCTCAGGTAGAAGCACCTTTTGAGCTAGTACAGCCATGAGTCTTCTTGGGAATGATGCAACAAGTTTTTCACACCTGGATTTGGGGATCCTCTGCCATTCTTCCTTGCAGATCCTCTCCAGTTCCGTCAGGTTGGGTGGTGAACGTTGGTGGACAGCCATTTTCAGGTCTCTCCAGAGATGCTCAGTTGGGTTTAGGTCAGGGCTCTGGCTGGGTCAGTCAGGAATGGTCACAGAGTTGTTCTGAAGCCACTCCTTTGTTATTTTAGCTGTGTGCCAAGTCTGAGGTCCAGAGCACTCTGGAAGAGGTTTTCATCCAGGATATCTCTGTACTTGGCCGCATTCATGTTTCCTTCAATTGCAACCAGTCGTCCTGTCCCTGCAGCTGAAAAACACCCCCATAGCATGATGCTGCCACCACCATGCTTCACTGGTGGGATTGTATTGGGCAGGTGATGAGCAGTGCCTGGTTTTCTCCACACATACCGCTTAGAATTATCACCAAAAAGTTCTATCTTCGTCTCATCAGACCGGAGAATCTTATTTCTCATAGTCTGGGAGTCCTTCATGTGTTTTTTTAGCAAATTCTATGAGGGCTTTCATATGTCTGGCACTGAGGAGAGGCTTCCGTCGGGCCACTCTGCCATAAAGGCCCGATTGGTGGAGGCTGCATTGATAGTTGACTTTGTGGAACTTTCTCCCATCTCCCTACTGCATCTGTGGAGCTCAGACACAGTGATCTTGGGGCTCTTCTTTACCTCTCTCACCAAGTCTCTTCTCCCCCGATTGCTCAGATTGGCTGGACGGTCAGGTCTAGGAAGACTTTTGGTGGTCCCAAACTTCTTCCATTTAAGGATTATGGAGGCCACTGTGCTCTTAGGAACCTTGAGTACTGCAGAAATTCTTTTGTAACCTTGGTCAGATCTGTGCCTTGCCACAATTCTGTCTCTGAGCTCCTTGGCCAGTTCCTTTGACCTCATGATTCTCATTTGGACTGACATGCACTGTGAGCCTGAATCTGGCTCTTTCACTTGGATCCACCCGAGGCAAGCTGCAAGCCCTGTCTATTGAAAAGTATCCCAGAAGGATTTTTGATTATACATAATCTAAAGCCATATTAGTCTTCTATCAGGTGAGTGCATAAAATTGTGCACACTCTAAAGACTATAATATTGTTTTTACGCACTTAGGGCGCCGCGATTTGTCTATTCTTCTCTCCCAAACAGGGTTTTTTTTTGTATATGCACTGTGAGCTGTGAGGTCTTATATAGACAGGTGTGCGCCTTTACAAATCAAGTCCTATCAGTTTAATTACACACAGCTGGACTCCAATGAAGGAGTAGAACCATCTCAAGGAGGATCACAAGGAAATGGACAGCATGGGACGTTAATATGAGTGTCTGAGCAAAGGGTTTGAATACTTATGACCATGGGATATTTCAGTTTTTCTTTTTTAATAAATTTGCAAAAATTTCTACATTTTTTTTTCTCAGTAAAGATGGGGAGCAGAGTACATTAATGAGGAAAAAATGAACTTTTTTGCATTTACCAAATGGCTGCAATGAAACAAAGAGTGAAAAATGTAAAGGGGTCTGAATACTTTCAGTACACACTGTATGTATATGTTTGGAGATATTATGTGTATTGTAGATGGCGGAACTCTGTGTTATAGAGACTCTATTTATGTGTATGTATGGGCCGCCATCAGGGCATTACTGCCCTGACTTGCGTATGGGGCCCAATCAGCAGAGGGGGTCCGCATCAGGCCCCATCTTTTCTGCTGATCGGGCCCCAGCGCTGCAGTAACAACCTGTGTCTGGGACAGAATGGAGACAGGGGGGCAGGATCATAGTAACATAGCAAGGCCGAAAAAAGACGTTTGTCCATCCAGTTCAGCCTATATTCCGTCAGAATAAATCCCCAGATCTACGTCCTTCTAAAGAACCTAATAACTGTAAGATACAATATTGTTACGCTCCAGGAAGACATCCAGGCCTCTCCTGAACCCCTCGACTGAGTTCGCCATCACCACCTCCTCAGGAGAGGAATTCCAGATTCTCACTGCCCTAACAGTAAAGAATCCTCTTCTATGTTGGTGGAGAAACCTTCTCTCCTCCAGACGCAGAGAATGTCCCCTTGTGACCGTCACCTTCCTTGGTATAAACAGATCCTCGGAGAGATATTTGTATTGTCCCCTTATATACTTATACATGGTTATTAGATCGCCCCTCTGTCGTCTTTTTTCTAGACTAAATAATCCTAATTTTGCTAATCTCTCTGGGTATTGTAGTTCCCCATCCTCTTTATTAATTTTGTTGCCCTCCTTTGTACTCGCTATAGTTCCATTACATCCTTCCTGAGCACCAGTGCCCAAAACTGTCCACAGTCCTCCATGTGCGGTGTAACCAGGGATTTGTACAGAGGCAGTATAATGCTCTCATCATGTGTATCCAGACCTCTTTTAATGCACCCCACGATCCTGTTTGCCTTGGCAGCTGCTGGCTGGCACTGGCTGCTCCAGGTAAGTTTATCATTAACTAGGATCCCCAAGTCCTTCTCCATGTCAGATTTACCCAGTGGTTTCCCGTTCAGTGTGTAATGGTGATATTGATTCCTTCTTCCCATGTGTATAACCTTACATTTATCATTGATAAACCCCATCTGCCACCTTTCCTCCTAAGTTTCCAACCTATCCAGATGCATCTGTAGCAGAATACTATCTTCTCTTGTATTGACTGCTTTACATTTATTAAGTTATTAAGGTTGAAGGAAGACTTTAAGTCCATCTAGTTCAACCCATATCCTATCCTAACCTGCCCTAACATGTTGATCCAGAGGAAGGCAAAAAAAAACAACATAGTTTTGTATCATCTGCAAATATCGATATTAACTGTGTAAACCTTCTATCAGATCGTTGAAGAGAATAGGTCCCAACACCGACCCCTGCGGTCCCCACTGGTCACAGCGACCCCTGCGGTCCCCACTGGTCACAGCGACCCCAGTTAGAGAATATACCATTTATAACCGCCCTCTGCTTTCTATCACTGAGCCAGTTACTTAACCATTTACACACAGATTCCCCCAGACCCAGCATTCTCATTTTGTGCACCAACCTCTTATGTTGCACGGTATCAATCGCTTTGAAAAACTCAAGATATACCACGTCCAATGACTCACCTTGGTCCAGTCTATAGCTTACCTCATCATAAACACTGATTAGATTGGGGTGACAGGAGCGACTCCTCATAAACCCATGCTGAGATGGAGTTACACCAGTGTTTCTCAACTCCAGTCCTCAGGACCCACCAACAGGTGATGTTTTCAGGATTTCTTTAGTATTGCACAGGTGATAATTTTATCACCTGCTCAAGCATTAATTCCATCACCTTTGCAATACTAAGGAAATCCTGAAAACATGACCTGTTGGTGGGTCCTGAGGACTGGAGTTGAGAAACACAGTGATTCTCAGTGAGATAATCCAGAATAACATCCCTCAGAAACACTTCACATAATTTACCAACAATAGAGGTCAGACTTACTGGCCTATAATTTCCAGGGTCACTTCTAGATCCTTTTTGAATATTGGTACCACATTTGCTATGTGCCAGTCCTGTGGAACAGACCCCGTCGCTATAGAGTCCCTAAATATAAGAAATAATGGTTTGTGTATTACATTACTTAGTTCTCTTAGTACTCGTGGGTGTATGCCATCCGGACCCGGAGATTTATCTATATTAATCTTATTTAGCCGGTTTCGCACCTCTTCTTGGGTTAGATTGGTGACCCTTAATATCGGGTTTTCTTTGTCTCTCGGCATTTCATTTTCCACCGTAAATACCGTGGAGAAGAAGGAGTTTTATATTTGCTTTTTCCTCGTCATCTACAACCATTCTTTCCTCACTATTATTAAGGGGTCTACACTTTCACTTGTGATTCTTTTACTATTGATACAGGTGAAGAGCAGTTTGGGATTAGTGTTACTCTCCTTAGCAATGTGCTTCTCTGTTTCTTTTTTGGCATTGGGTTTTTCCTATTTCTTGTCCTTTTATTCCCACAAGGTATAAACCGCTTACAGTGCCTATTTAGGATGTTCTTAAACAATTCCCATTTATTATCTGTATTCTTATTTCTGAGGACATTGTCCCAGTCACCCAGATTAAGGACATCTCTAAGCCGGTCAGACTTTGCCTTCCTAAAGTTCAGTGTTTTTGTGATTCCCTGACATGTCCCCCTAGCGAGAGACAAGTGACACTGGACAATATTGTGGTCGCTATTTCCTAGATGCCCGACGAGCTGCAGATTTGTTATTCTGTCAGGTCTATTAGATAGTATCAGGTGTAAAGTGCTGCTCCTCTGGTTGGATCCTGCAGATAATTTTTCTTGGTTATTAGCAGAAACCTGTCGCCTTTATGGGTTTCGCAGGTCTCTGTTTCCCAGTTAATATCTGGGTAGTTAAAGTCCTCCATAACCAGGACCTCATTATGGGCTGCAGCTTCATCTCTCTGCCTTAGTAGTAGACTTTCCATGATTTCTGTTATATTTGGGGGTTTGTAACAGACTCCAAAGAGAATTTTGTTACTATTTTTCCCTCCATGTATTTCGACCCATATGGACTCGACATCCTCATTCCCTTCACTAATATCCTCCCTTAAAGTGGACTTTAGACGAGACTTTACATAAAGACAAACCCCTCCTCCTCTCTGATTGTTACAATCCTTTCTAAACAGACTGTAACCCTGTAAGGTAACTGCCCAGTAGTGTTGAGCGATACGATACTGCAAATATCGGGTATCGGCCGATATTAGCTGTATCGGAATTCCGATTCCGAGTACCGATATTTTCGTCATATCGGATACCGGAATCGGATTTGTCACTGTCATTGTCAGTGTCCGTCGGTCGGGTCTGTCACTGTCAGTGTCCGTCGGTCGGGTCTGTCAGGAGTCAGCGGCACTTACCCGGCAGAAGATCTCCGGCGGTCACATCCCGGACTGCTTGATGGCCGCCATCCTCTTCTCCCTGGCGGTCACATGCAGTTTCTCGCGATAACTGCAGTGACTGCTGGGTAATCGCGGCCGTAAAGCAGTCAGTCCGATGACGTCACCGCCGGGGAAGCAGGTAAGCAGCTGTGCTGCGCCGGGATGTCAGGCTCTGCCTGTCATTGCGATGTAGCAGAGCTGGATCGTCGTGGGACTGTCGTTACTATGGACTGCGTCGGACAGGTGGTATACTGTTGGTTTTTTTTTTTCTTTTTTTACAGGAGATCGATGGCGTCGCAGGAATGAGTGTACAATAAAAGAAATGAAAACTGTGTTGTCTCTTTTATTTCATTAAAATACTTTTTTCTTGCTGTGTCTTTTTTTTACACATTTAAAAACTTTGGGATTAATAATGGATCGGTGTCTTATTGACGCCTCTCCATTATTAACCAGGCTTATTGTCACCGTGCAATCAACGGTGACATTAACCCCTTATTACCCCGCTTGCCACCGCTACAGGGCAAGTGGGAAGAGCCGGGTAAAGTGCCACAATTGGCACATCTTTTGATGCGCCAAATGTGGGGCTGCTGTAGCCTGGTATTATCAGGCTGTTGAGGGCCAAAATCCATGGGCCTTGACAGTCTTTTAATACCAGGCCGCAGCAGTCTGCATTTTACTTGGCTGGTTAACAAAAATAGGGGACCCCTACGCCGTTTTTTTTTCGAGGGGATCCCCTATTTTTGTTAACCAGCCAAGCTAAGCAGACTGCTGTGGCCTGGTATTATCAGGCTGGCAAGGTCCATGGATATTGGATCCTTACCAGCCTGAAAAACCAGGCCTCAGCGGTCTGCTTCATCTGGCTGGTTAACAAAAATAGGGGGGACCCCACGCCATTTTTTTTTCGAAGGGAACCCCTATTTTTGTTAATCAGTTCCCTCTGACGTCACTGATGGTTTCCCTGGCTGACCTGAAGTGAAAGTGGAAAGCTATCAATTAAGCTTTCCACTTCCTCTCCTGTCAGCCAGGAGAGGAACTCATTCATTTGGGGTTTACTGTGAGGCTGCAGCATTAGCTGCGGTCCCTGCAGTAAACATTAACCCTTTCTGAAGGATTACACCGTGGGACCTGACTGTGCATCGGATTGGTAAGAATAATTTTGCTTTATTATTTTATTTTTATTACAGAAAATGGTTTTAGCAGGTAAATAAAATATGGTCAAAAACTGTGTGATTATTTCATTAAACTTCTTTTTTATTAAAGTGTGTGTGTTTGATTTTTCTTTCATACAATAGGATTAATAATTGATAGTTGTCTAATTGACAGCTCTCAATTATTAACCTGGCTTAAAGTGACCTTTCAATTGCAAGGTCATTTTAACCCCTTATTAACCCATTCGCCACCGCTACAGGGCAATGGGAATAGACGGGCAAAGTGCCAGAAAGGGCAAATCTAATTAGAGATTTGCCCTTTCTGGGGTGTCTGGGGGCAGATGTTAAGTAGCCGGGGGGGGGCCAAAAAAAATGGTCCCTCTCTGGGCTATTATTATCTGCCCCCACTCACTGGCTTTGTCTGTCTGGTTGCGAAAATAGGGCGGGAGCCCACGCATTTTTTTTCAGCAATTTTACACCTCATATATATATACATGTCATTGAATTTGTGACACATATATATATATATATTTATATTTATAGTTCATACACTTCTACATAGTATAATAGCCGCTAATTCAATTGCCGGCTTTTGTGAAAATGCAGAACCCGACATGAAATGACACTTGGTGTACATAGGGTTAACCATGTCTTTTCATGTAGTTTGATATCTGATTTGCACAAACAATTACATGAGTGTAAGTGTGCAAAATTTCACACCTGTAGGGGTTAATTAAAGGTGTAAATTCGTAGCAAAAAAGTCCGTTTTTTTTACAACGAATTTACACCTTTAATTAACCCCTACAGGTGTGAAATTTTGCACACATAGACTGATGTAATTGTTTGTGCAAATCAGATAGCAAACGACATGAAAAGACATGGTTAACCCTATGTACACCAAGTGTCATTTCATGTCGGGTGCTTCTGTCTTTTCACAGAAGCCGGCTTTACCCGACAATTGAATCAGAGGATATTTTACTATGTAGAAGTGTATAAACTATACATATATGTATATATATATGTCACAATGACATGTATATATATATATATGTATTCTATGTGTGTATATTTAGTGTTTACAAGGAAAGAAAGAGGTTTTTTTAGTTGCGATATTTTGTTCCCATAGACTTACATGGGACTTCCGGTATCGGTATCGGGTATCGCCGATATTTTAGTGATATCGGCGATACCATTCCGATTCCGATACTTTTGGATATCGGAAAGTATCGCTCAACTCTACTGCCCAGTCATAGCTTTCATCTAACCTTGTCTCGGTTATTCCCACTATGTCATAGTTACCTGTAGATATTTTTGCTTCTAGTTCTTCCATCTTGTCCGGCTTCTGGCGTTTGTGATCATGCAGTTTAGAGGATTTTGTTTTGTTCCAATCTCCTCACTGTGGATTGTTTTAGAAATTTTCTTACCTCCCTTCCGAGTATGTTGTCTTGGGTCTTCTTTGCCGCACCTCATATCCTTCATCAGTATATTTTCTGGCTTCATGTTCGTGTCTAACGTTTTTCTTCCCGTCCCCTCTTCTTCTAGTTTAACGCCCTCCTGATGAGTGCAGCGAGTCTTCTGGCGAATGTGTGTTTCCCAGCTTTGCTGAGGTATAGTCCGTCTCTGGCGAGGAGTCCGTCGTACAGATAATTCCCACGGACAGATGGGGCAGGATCATGGGACATATGGGGCAGGATCATGGGATAGATGGGCCAGAATCATGGGAAATATGGGGCAGGATGGGAGAACATATGGGGCCAGGATAGGAGAACATATGGCTGGAGCCAGGAATGAGACACACGGGGGCCAAGATGGAGATATTATTACCATAGGGGCTAATTAAAAGATATTATTACTGCAGTGATGCATTTATTTTATTTTTTAAAGATACTGTTTTAGATCGGGGAGGCGGTCCTGTTACTGTGCAGAGCAACACTGTTGCCTTTTTTTCTTCATCTGGTGTAGTTTACAATTTGGGAAAAAAACAAGTAATGTATTCTGCAAGCGGTGCTCTAGATAACTGTGTTATTTCCTGCAGAGATGAGCCCTGGCTGGAAAAAGTCACGGCAGTCTGTGCTGGATGAAGATGAAAAGTGAAGATGAAGGACTTCACCTAGAGGCGTCACTGTTGAGTCAGTGTGTTACCTGTACACTAATACTATACACTGTATACTATATACAGCAATCCTGTGTACAATGTCACCAGTGATCACTGTATTACCTTTACACTATACACTATATACAGAGCTCCTGGGTATAATTTCACCGGTGATCACTGTATTACCTGTACACTGACACTATATACAGAGCTCCTGTGTATAATGTCACTGCCGGTAATCACTGTATTACCTGTACACAGACACTGCATACTAAGTACAGATTTCCTGTGTATAATGGCACTTATAGTGATATTAGTATTTCATTTTTTTATTACTGATGATCAGTATTGTAGTATTCAGTCACTAGGTGGTGGTAATATGTTGTCCGGCCATGATGTGGCGGTATTTGTTCCTTGTATGTGGTATTATAGGTCACTATGTGGTGGTAATATGGTGTCTGGTCATGGTGCGGTGGTATTTGTCCCCTGTATGTGATATTATTGGTCATTTTAAAAATTGAAAAATAATTAAAAATATGCCTAAATTGTATTGGATATTAGTAAGTTACAGTAGAGTAGAGCCAGGCCAAAAGAGTCTACCTTGTCGTGGTGGCAGCTTAAAAAATCTTTTGGCCAAAACAAAAGCTGCTGGCTATATGTGTGCTCAGGTAATGGGAACTGTTAATGTGTGATTGTTGAGTAGTGAAGTTTTTCCTAGAGAGAGGGTGGGACTGTGGACAGTTCGAGGGGTGGAGGCGGGGCTGGGGTGGAACCTGGGCAGAGTCTCAAGGGGGCCCCGAAAATTTTGCCAGTATGGGGCCCCAAAATTACTAGTGGCAGCCCTGTGTATATGGCGGCACTCTGTGTTATGGAGACTCTATTTATGTGTCTGTATGGCTATATTATGTGTAGTGTATATGGCAGCACTGTGTTATGACAGCCCTATTTATGTATGTGTATGGCGATATTATGTGTATTGTATGGTCCATATGAATTACATACTAGTGTGCTGAGAGAGTTAGCAGAGGAAATTGCAGAATCACTAGTCAGAATCTTTGAAAAATGATGGAGAATAGAAGTCCCAGAAGAGTGGAGAATGTTGTCTTCAAAAAAAGGAAAGAAGATGGAACCAGGAAATTACAGGCCAGTGAGCCTTACTTCTATACCAGGAAAGATCTGTGAACAAATTATTAAACAGCATGTATGTAAGTACTTGGATAAGAATACAGTAATTAACCAGAGCCAGCATTGGTTTGTAGCAAACAAGTCATGCCAGACTAATCTAATTTCCTTCTATGACAGAATGACTGACTGGGTGGATCAGGGAAATGCAGTAGATATAGTATATCTGTGGGATTGACAGGGCTACGGTGAGGTGGATTCATTACTGGCTTAGTGATCTACTCAAAGAGTGGTAATAAACGATTGCACATCCAATTAGAAAAGTGTTTCAAGTAGAGTAACACAAGACTCTGTCCTGGCCCCAGTGTTACAAGTGGAGACCACAAGGCTCTGTCCTGGCCCCAGTGTTACAAGTGGAGACCACAAGGCTCTGTCCTGGCCCCAGTGTTACAAGTGGAGACCACAAGGCTCTGTCCTGGCTCCAGTGTTACAAGTGGAGAACACAAGGCTCTGGCCTGGCCCCAGTGTTACAAGTGGAGACCACAAGGCTCTGTCCTGGCTCCAGTGTTGTTCAACATTTTTGTAAATGATCTAGATAAGAGAACTGAAGGTAAACTAATCAAATTTGCAGACGATATAAAACTAGGAGGGATAGCTAACACTAGAGAAGGCAGAGAAAGGATTTAGAAGGATCTAAGTAAGGTTGAACAATAGGCAGCGACTAATAGAATGATATTTAATAGGGAGAAATGTAAGATTCTACATCTGGGCAAGAAAGACGAAAATTACATCTACAGAATGGGAGGAATAGAACTAAGCAACAGCACGTGTGAAAAAGACTTGGGTATACTAACAGATCACAGACTGCACATGAGTCAACAGTGTGATGCAGCAGCAAATTGATGCAATATGTAATCATCAACCATTCGACAAATTACCATAGAACAAAAGTCAAAGGACAGACAACAATGGTTCATTTCTCTTGACCTACCAAAAAAGGAACAGAACGTCTAGCATAATAAAGAATAATTCATCCCTGAACCAGTGGCTATACAGATGGTGTGTCATCACAACATACTCAAATACTGACATAGTATGATCCCCCCTCAGTACGGTCCCCCCCACAGCCTCCAACCTAATATGATGCCTCCACATGACCTTGCTCACATTGAAATGCCCCATAGCCCCCCACACACAAACTTTATGATGCCCACAGACACTGTCATGTCTCCACAACCTACAGTATAATCTCCCTTCCATTGTATGGTTCCCCACCCGAAGTGTGATTTTCAACACAGGATAATGCCACCATAGCATGATATCCCCATAGAACATTCCCACACTCACAGTATGAGGTCCCCATATTATATTACCAGTACACACAGTCTGTTGTTCCTACAGTACACTCCCCCACACACAGTAGGATGTCTCCACAGTACATTTCCCAACACACAGTATGATGTCTCCACAGTACATTCCCCAACACACAGTATGATGTCCCCACAATACATTCCCCCACACACAGTATGATGTCCCCACAGTATATTCCCTCACACACACAGTATGCTCTCCTCACAGTACATTCCCACACACAGTATGATGTCCCCACAATACATTCCCCAACACACAGTATGCTGTCCTCACAGTACATTCCCACACACACAGTATGATGTCCCCACAGTACATTCCCCAACACACAGTATGCTGTCCTCACAGTACCTTCCCACACACACAGTATGATGTCCCCACAGTACATTCCCCCACACACAGTATGATGTCTCCACAGTACATTCCTCTACACACATTATGATGTCCACACAGTACGTTCCCCAACACACAGTATGCTGTCCTCACAGTACATTCCCACACACACAGTATGATGTCCCCACAGTACATTCCCCCACACACAGTATGATGTCTCCACAGTACATTCCCCTACACACAGTATGATGTCCCCACAGTATATTCCCTCATACATAGTATGATGTCCCCATAGTACATTCCCCAACACACAGTATGATGTCTCCACAGTACATTTGTCACACACAGTATAATGTCCCCACAGTACATTCCCCCACACACAGTATGATGTCCCACAGTACATTCCTCCCACACAGTATAATGTCCCCACAGTACATTCCCCCACACACAGTATGATGTCCCATAGTACATTCCTCCCACACAGTATGATGTCCCCACAGTACATTCCCCCACACACAGTATGATGTCCCCACAGTACATTCCTCCACACACAGTATGATGTCCCCACGGTACATTCCCCCCACACAGTTTGATGTTCCCACTGTACATTGCCCCCACACAGTATGATGTCCCCACAGTACATTCCTCCTCCCCACACACACAGTATGGTGTCCCTACAGTTCATTCCCCACACACAGTATGATGTCCCCACAGTACATTCCCCTCACACAGTATGATGTCCCCACAGTACATTCCCCCCACACAGTATGATGTTCCCACAGTACATTCCTCCACACACAGTATGATGTCCCCACAGTACATTCCCCTACACACATTATGATGTCCGCACAGTACATTCCCGCACACACAGTATGATGTCCCCACAGTATATTCCCTCATACATAGCATATGTCCCCATAGTACATTCCCCAACACACAGTATGATGTCTCCACAGTACATTTCTAACACACAGTATAATGTCCCACAGTACATTCCCCCACACACAGTATAATATCCCACAGTACAGTCCTCCCACACAGTATGATGTCCCCACAGTACATTCCTCCACACACAGTATGAAGTCCCCACAGTACATTCCCCCCACACAGTATGAAGTCCCCACAGTACATTCCTCCACACACAGTATGATGTCCCCACAGTACATTCCTCCACACACAGTATGAAGTCCCCACAGTACATTCCCCCCACACAGTATGAAGTCCCCACAGTACATTCCCCACACACAGTATGATTTCCCGACAGTACATTCCTCCACACACAGTGTGATGTCCCCACAGTACATTCCTCCACACAGTATGATGTCCCCACAGTACATTCCCCTCACACAGTATGATGTCTCCACAGTACATTCCCCCACACAGTATGAAGTCCCCACAGTACGTTCTTCCCCACACACAGTATGATGTCCCCACAGTACATTCCCCCACACACAGCATGATATCCTCATAGTACATTCCCGCCACACAGTATGATGTCCCCACAGTACATCCCCCACACACAGTATGATGTCCCCACAGTACATCCCCCACACACACAGTATGATGTCTCCACAGTACATTCCCCCCACACAGTATGATGTCCCCACAGTATATTCCTACACACAGTATGATGTCCCTACAGTACGTTCCTCTCCCCACGCACACAATATGGTGTCCACACAGTATATTCCACCCCACACACACATAGTATGATGTCCTCTAATTGACATGAGAAAAAAACGCTAATCAGCACTGTCCTTAGAATAACATTGGTCTGAGTGCTATCTGATAAAACATAGGGTAGCACTCGTCTGATTCATACGCTCCTGTGAGCGAGCCCTAATCGTCTTCTGCGTCTTCCTGTACTCGGCATCTTCATGGTCTCCTGTGCAGAATAGGCAGCAGCATTATAACACCTGTTACTGATGCGTGCCGTGCACTGCAGCCTAATCATCGGCGAAAATACCAAAACAGCCATGTGCGGAAAGAAGGTGAAGACGGCCCAACGAATACTGAGATGGTGACTGAATACAAGGGGCAGGTGAGGATGGATTTTGTTTCCACGCCTTTCCCGGCCCTTTTCCATCCAGCACAATGGCTGACGGCCGGCTGCAATCTCCACATTTTATTGGAAAACAACTTGCAAAATTTTGCGGAAATTTGAGTTCAGCTCAAAATAATCTGCTCAACTCTAGGGTTAGTGTTCGCAACCTGTGGATGTGACATGGAAGGACTTTATATGACGTTGTTCTTAATCCATGAGTAACGCTATGGATACAATGCACATATCTATATCCATCAGACACAATGGCTGCTGCTTAGTCAGAGGTTGCTGAACAGCGTCCAGTGGGCTCCAAGAAAAATGTAAAGCCGGTAATTGATGCCACGTTTTCCCTTCATGTGCACATAAAATCCTCCTCTCTGGAAAGCGGGGTCACTGTGTACAATCTCTGACTCCATGAAATAGGCGCTGCCTCTAAATTAGATTATCTCAACCAAGGGAAATCTCCGCACCCAGCGCAGCGATAGGAGGGAACGACGAGGGCTCCAGGGATCCACCGACATGTTTAACTTGTGGTTTACAGAGATAAACATGAAATCACAATACCGGGACGTGAGTCTGGAAGCCATTACAACGCTGACATTCAGGGGAACTGATATGCTGGAAATATTAGCGCCGACCCCTCTGACATTCTTCACGTTGTTTGCATAAAGAAAACAAACATTCAGCTAAAATCTACAATTTTATGTCTGATAAACTCAAAACATCTGATGATGAGAACAAACCATGAGAGATGGATGAAACGCCGCCACCGACACACTGACCGCAACTAACAGCAGATAAGGTGAAGAAAAACGAAAACGCCATACTCACGTCACTACATGACTGTATGATCAGCAGGAAACGCAACATATGGCTACAAAATCACATAAACACTGTAATACTGCCCCGCTATACAAGAAACTAACTACTATACTACTGCCCTCTATATACAAGAATATAACCACTATAATACTGCCCCTATATACAAGAAAATAACCACTATAATACTGCCCCTATGTACAAGAATATAACTACTATAATACTGCACCTATGTACAAGAATATAACTACTATAATACTGCTCCTATGTACAAGAATATAACTACTATAATACTGCTCCTATGTACAAGAATATAACTACTATAATACTGCCTCTATATACAAGAATATAACTACTATAATACTGCCTCTATATACAAGAATATAACTACTATAATACTGCTCCTATGTACAAGAATATAACTAGTATAATAATACTGCCCTCTATATACAAGAATATAACTACTATAATACTGCTCTTATGTACAAGAATATAACTACTATAATACTGCTCCTATGTACAAGAATATAACTACTATAATACTGCCTCTATATACAAGAATATAACTACTATAATACTGTCCCTATGTACAAGAATATAACTACTATAATACTGCTCCTATGTACAAGAAAATAACCACTATAATACTGCCCCTATGTACAAGAATATAACTACTATAATACTTCACCTATGTACAAGAATATAACTACTATAATACTGCTCCTATGTACAAGAATATAACTACTATAATACTGCTCCTATGTACAAGAATATAACTACTATAATACTGCCCCTATGTACAAGAATATAACTACTATAATACTGCTCCTATGTACAAGAATATAACTACTATAATACTGCCTCTATATACAAGAATATAACTACTATAATACTGCCTCTATATACAAGAATATAACTACTATAATACTGCTCCTATGTACAAGAATATAACTACTATAATACTGCTCCTATGTACAAGAATATAACTACTATAATACTGCTCTTATGTACAAGAATATAACTACTATAATACTGCTCCTATGTACAAGAATATAACTACTATAATACTGCTCCTATGTACAAGAATAATACTACTATAATACTGCCCCCTATGTACAAGAATATAACTACTATAATACTGCTCCTATGTACAAGAATATAACTACTATAATACTGCCCCTATGTACAAGAATATAACTACTATAATACTGCTCCTATGTATAAGAATATAACTACTATAATACTGTCCCTATATACAAGAATATAACTACTATACTACTGCCCTCTATATACAAGAATATAACCACTATAATACTGCCCCTATATACAAGAAAATAACCACTATAATACTGCCCCTATGTACAAGAATATAACTACTATAATACTGCCCCTATGTACAAGAATATAACTACTATAATACTGCCCCTATATACAAGAATATAACTACTATAATACTGCCCCTATGTACAAGAATATAACTACTATAATACTGCCCCTATGTACAAGAATATAACTACTATAATACTGCTCCTATGTACAAGAATATAACTACTATAATACTGCTCCTATGTACAAGAATATAACTACTATAATACTGCTCCTATGTACAAGAATATAATACTATAATACTGCTCCTATGTACAAGAATATAACTACTATAATACTGCCTCTATATACAAGAATATAACTACTATAATACTGCCTCTATATACAAGAATATAACTACTATAATACTGCTCCTATGTACAAGAATATAACTAGTATAATAATACTGCCCTCTATATACAAGAATATAACTACTATAATACTGCTCTTATGTACAAGAATATAACTACTATAATACTGCTCCTATGTATAAGAATATAACTACTATAATACTGCTCCTATGTACAAGAATAATACTACTATAATACTGCCCCTATGTACAAGAATATAACTACTATAATACTGCTCCTATGTACAAGAATATAACTACTATAATACTGCCCCTATGTACAAGAATATAACTACTATAATACTGCTCCTATGTACAAGAATATAACTACTATAATACTGTCCCTATATACAAGAATATAACTACTATAATACTGCCCCTATGTACAAGAATATAACTACTATAATACTGCCCCTATATACAAGAATATAACTACTATAATACTGTCCCTATATACAAGAATATAACTACTATAATACTGCCCCTATGTACAAGAATATAACTACTATAATACTGCTCCTATGTACAAGAATATAACTACTATAATACAGCCCCTATGTACAAGAATATAACTACTATAATACTGCCCCTATGTACAAGAATATAACTACTATAATACTGCTCCTATGTACAAGAATATAACTACTATAATACAGCCCCTATGTACAAGAATATATCTACTATAATACTGCCCCTATGTACAAGAATATAACTACTATAATACTGCCCCTATGTACAAGAATATAACTACTATAATACTGCTCCTAGCTGAGAGGTTGTGTGTTTGTAGCTCTCCTGATGTCTGGAGCAAGCCAGGGAGGGGCCACCCTGGGCGGGGAAGCTCCCCAGGCAAGGCCCAGGCTTCCCGGCCTACACTGGGACAAGCCTCCCAGGCCTCTCCTAATGGGAATGTTAATCCCAGAGCCACTGTCAGAGCAGTGAATGCAGCGAGCCAAAGCTGCAGCAGTTCTGTGAAGGAGGAAAAAGCTGTGAGTAAAGTTTTGGGAGGAAAACCTTCTCCAAGTCCAGCAAAGAAGCAAGAAGGAAAAGTGTCGGTCAGTGATGGGTTACAGCACAATATGAAGTCAGGTAACTCCCCAGTCAGCAAGCAGCTCCTGCCGGGTGCACAGGTGAGATCAGCCCCAGCTGTGCAGATCACCTCTCCTGCTCCCAGGCAGAGACGGACGTCTTTGGAAAGACAAACCATCCAGGAGAACTTACAGCAGCATGGCAGTATGGCGCGGTCAGGACGCACACGGTCGCAGTCAGGTGGCAGCGATAAACCTGCTGCGGAGCCTGCATCCAGCCAAGGAGCCACAAAACCATCTGTGGTGGAACCGCACAGGACTGTGTTCAGAAGCCCTGTACCCGTGGTGAAGACTAAAGCTGTGGAGCCGGCGCGTGCACCCGAGCTGCAGCTAGCGGATGAGATACCGGGACTGGTCAGAAAACTGGGTGAGTTACAGCAGCAGAAAAAAGCGCTGCAAATGGAAGTAGACTTTATCTATACCCTAAAGACCACTAATCCTGCCTGTAATGATGCCTATGACCTGAGACTGAACACACTGGGTGTACAGCTGGCTAGTGTGGTGCAGGACATTGAGTCTGTGATGGAGGGCATGGGGCCCCTGGCAGAGACCTACAGGAAACGGGAGCGGTTCGCCTCCTATAAGCAGGGCTGTGCTGTAGAGACCAGGACCCCTGATGTTCAGGACGGGACCCCCCAGCAGCGGACACGGCCAGTGTTACAGGCTGCCCGCTTCTGCTTCCAGGAGGGAAAACAACTGCAGCAGCAAGCAGCGAAGTGTGAACAGGACCATACACTTCAGACTCCAGCAGAGGCACCACAGGTCCCAGAATGCCCCATACCAGAGCAGGACAGTATATGTGAGACTGTTTGTGCTGATGAGGCTGAGGCAGCTGAGTGTGAACAAGAACATACACTTCAGACTCCAGCAGAGGCACCACAGGTCCCAGAATGCCCCACACAGGAGCAGGACAGTATATGGGGGACTGTTTGTGCTGATGAGGCTGGGGCACAGACTGTGGCTGGTGATGTTGTGCCCATGGGGTCGGGGGTTGGAGGGGTTTCACATTCTGTAATTGACGTGACACTGTCTGATGATAATGATGCTGCTAATGATAATATGCATGATATGTGTGACTATCCCCCTTTACCATCTAGTCCACAAGGTGTGACAGCCCCCCCTGCTGCAGGCCCTCTCCCTGTCAGTCAACCCAGTGTGACACGGCAGGTTCCCCCCAGGAATGCCTGGAGCCGCGGCGCCCCATCCTTCACTTCCAGCGCCAGGTATACCGGCCAGACATTCAGACGCATTAATGTGGTGCGGTTTAAATACTTAGGTGCCAAGGAGGATCTGCCACAATGCAGGTATGTGGTGAGAGAGCTGCTCTGCGGCCAGATGAGGTTTGAGGTGAATGAGATACTGGCGGTGTCTAATCTTCAGGACAGGCAGGGCTATGAGGTCAGCTGCAAGCTCTCGTCTGACCTGGACAGATTCTGGGCCAATTACCCCAAGTTCAGGGATGCTGAGGGCTGGAATAAGTTTATGATGGTTCCTATCTCCAGGCCGGACACAGTCACAGTAAATGTCACCTTCTGTAAGGTTCTTTGTCTCTGTTGACATGTTCCTTGAAACTCAGTTTTCCATCTGCCATTTTGCTTTCTGTCTTTCTGCAGCTCTTGCCCTCAGTTAATATGGAGTTTCCAGTTTTTATGTTCCCGCCCTGATTCTTCCCTCTTGCTTCTTAAGCAGCCTCAGCTGAACAATCAGTGCTCCTGAATCAAGCCTCAGTCAGTCTGTGACCTGACTCCTGGAAGCCTTGGACTTGTACTCCAGCTATTCCCTACTGAGGAACCTTGGAACACTTTTGGACTCTGGAAACCTGCTGTTTGGTGAATCCATGTTTGCAGAGGAATTACGGTACAGAGAAGAGATCCTGAACCTGCTTTGGAGATTTATTGTAGTGCTTGAAGTTACTCTGGCCTGCTGTGTCTCCTGTCGCTGTTCCTGCAAACTGTGTGAACTTTTCAGCATGCTTGTATGAAGTCATTTCATATCAACCTGTGTCTCCTGTGTTTTCCTCGCACCCAAGCACAAGACGCTATAGGAACTGTACACTATACATGACAAGATTCAGGAGCCAATGTTTAGTGTCTGCTGGGTCTGGGAAAGCCGTGTCTGCTGTGACTGTGGATATCAGATGTCCGTTTAATACCTTATGTGATGACAGTGGTTGTGACTTCTCACAACCATTCCAGGTGAGCGCATTCCCTTAAATGTTACTCTGGAGTGTTACCACAGGTAAACACTATTGTTTTTTTTTTTTTTTCTCCTTTCCTCTTCTCCTTCCAGCACTTCTGCCTTAAAAGATCTGGAAGATGGAGGCCCGCATAAAGGAACTTTGCGGAGTGACTGATACAATCCTTTCAGATGTACAGACTTTAAAAACCCGTTTTGCAAGCCTACAGGACCTCACTAATCATAATTTGCAAGTGTTTGGACAGACTACCCAGGAATTGCGAGCCAGGATTGAGGCTCTAGAGGAACGAGCCCAGGCTCCTGCCATAACCCCAAGTTCTGGGATCCCCAAATTACCTCCTTTTCGTTTTGGCGGTGAACGTGAGAAATTCAGGGGATTTATTAATCAATGCAATTTATTTTTCTCTGCACATGCTTCACAATTTCCCACTGAACGATCCAAAGTGCTTACTATAATCATGTTGCTTACCAATAAGGCTTTGATGTGGGCAAACCCTCTGATTGAGACTGAGGATGATTGTTTGAATCACCTTGATGCTTTTATTTCAGCCATGGGGCAGGTGTTTGATGACCCCAATCGAGGTGCAACAGCTGAAGCAGCCATGTTAACTTTGCGCCAAGGTAAGCGTTCAGTAGCCGAATATGCCCTGGATTTCAGGAGATGGGCTCTTGATACCACTTGGGACACTTCCGCTAAAAAATCTATTTTTCGGAAAGGGTTGTCTCCACTGATTAAGGATGAACTTGCTCGTGCCGACCCTCCCACTGCGTTAGGTGACTTTATTAACTATTGTATCCGTATTGATGCTCGTCTGACTGAACGCAGACAAGAGAGATGGTTCGAAAATAATCGCACTAACCTTTTCCTACCTCCCTCCTCAGCTAAGGAACCTTTGAGTAGGATCACAAGGGAACCAGAACCTGAACCCATGCAGGTGGACTCTTTACAAAGACGGGTTAGTGATGCACGCAAAGAACATCGTATAAAGGAAAATCTATGTTTCTACTGTGGTAAGTCAGGGCACTTCATTATAAACTGCCCCAGCCGTTCTCGTAAGACTACTGCAGCAGTCATTCACTGTGAGTGTTGCGAGAGGAGCTCTGTCATGTCCAAGCCTCAGGCTCCAGAGAGATCTGCTGCAAGAGATCTTGATTTCTCTGACTTAAACTCTGTTAGTTCTGGGAACGATGACGGTATAAACGCTGCAATTTTTCAAGTTTCCTCAGCGGTGTCCCAGCTGAGTTGTAAAAGAAACAATTCTCATTGCTTCCTTTCCATCAAACTCTGGGTTGACTCAGTCTGGGTGTCTAGCTCTGCTATGATCGACTCAGGAGCAAGTGGAAATTTTATGGATATCTCCTTTGCTCTGAAACAGGGGATACGTTCAGTGAAGAAGGCTACTCCAGTACAGATGGAGACTGTGGATGGCTCTCTACTGACTTCTGGACCAGTGGATCAAGAAACAGAACCTTTGAGGGTCCTTATGGGTAAAGATCATCAGGAGAAAATGTCTTTTATGCTTATCTCTTCTCCCCACTTTCCCATTATTCTAGGGCTACCATGGCTGCAGGCGCAGAATCCTACGATTAACTGGGAGACCAAGGAATTACATTTTCCGGAGAAACAGATGAGTCAAGGAGTTTCAGCTTGCTCTGTTCCTAAAGGAACCATGTCAGTCCCTGAACTACCAGCTGTATACCAGGACTATGTGGATTTATGTGACAAGAAGAACGCTGATCAGCTTCCTCCTCACCGTCCATATGATTGTCCAATTGAATTATTGCCTGGAGCCGAGATACCTTTTGGTAAGATCTACCCCTAGCGGGGCCCGAGCTAAAAGCTTTGAAGGATTATATAGATGAAAATTTAGCCAAGGGCTTCATACGCCCCTCTTCATCTCCTGCAGGTGCACCCATCTTCTTTGTGAAGAAGAAAGATGGATCTCTGAGACCCTGCATAGACTATAGGGAACTCAATAAGGTTACTATTAGAAATCGTTATCCATTGCCTTTAATCCCTGAGTTGTTGGAGAGAGTGCGGCATGCCAAAATTTTCTCTAAACTGGATCTCCGTGGGGCCTATATCTTGGTCCGTATTAGACCTGGGGATGAATGGAAGACTGCTTTCAGGTCACGCTATGGACACTTTGAATATCTAGTTATGCCTTTTGGTCTGAGTACCGCCCCAGCCACTTTCCAACACTTCGTGAATGATATCTTCAGGGATCTCCTAGATACATTTGTGGTGATTTATCTGGATGATATTCTAATTTTTTCTAACTCCACAGAGGAACATCATGGACATGTGAGAATGGTCTTAGAACGCCTAAGACAAAATCATCTCTACATCAAACTTGAAAAATGTGAATTCCATAGGACCGAAATTCAATTTCTGGGGTATGTACTATCTACGCAAGGGATTAGTATGGATGGAAGCAAGACCCAAGCCATCAAGGATTGGCCAATTCCTAGAAATGTGAAGGAGGTGCAGCGTTTCATCGGGTTTGCCAACTTCTATAGACGTTTCATTAAGAATTTTTCTGAGGTAGTGTCACCTATCACCCAACTTACCCGGAAACAGTCTAGGTTCTCCTGGACCCCGCAAGCTCAGGAAGCATTTTCCTGTTTAAAGGATAAATTTACCACCGCACCTATCTTAGTACATCCCAACCCCGAGCTTGCTTCATAATAGAAGTGGATGCTTCAGACTGTGCCGTTGGAGCTATACTCTCTCAGAGAACAGGTGAGAAGAATGTTTGCATCCCTGTGTCTTCTTTTCCCAGCAGTTGTCTTCGGCTGAGAGGAACTACGATGTGGGCAATAGAGAATTGTTGGCCATTATTGCCGCCTTCAAGGAATGGAGACACCTTCTTCAGGAGTGCACAGCAAATAGTCGTCCTGACAGACCATCGTAACCTTGAATTTATCAGGTCGCTAAGTGCCTGACTCCTCGCCAGGCTCGCTGGAATCTTTTCCTAACCAATTTAATTTTGTAATTTCTTATAGATCCAGGATCGCGCAATGGAAAGGCTGATGCACCTCTAGGATTCATTCAGCAGAGACACGTCCACTTACTCCTCCTAAGACTATTCTTCCTGACTCTAGATTCCTGGGAGTGTTCATAATCAAACCTACTTAAGGGACAATCAAGAAAGCATACCATGGCAGATTCTTTGTTGGCTCAAACCCCCAAGGGGACGTAAGTCTTGTCTTTAAGAAGGGTGTGTGGATTCAGGGACAACGTCCGTATGTACTGAAACAGTCAGATTGAGAGTATGCAACTCATCCACGATTCAAGATAGGGCGGTAGGGGAATTCTAAAGACACAAGATTTCTTTCTCGTTTCTTTTGGTGGCCCCACTTACAGGAAAGATGTCTTAAACTATGTCACTTCATGTGAAGTTGTGCAAGATGCAAAACACCTCGCTCCTCACAACTGGTCTGTTGCAACCTCTTCCCACCCGTCCCGCCCGTGGGGATCCATTCTATGGACTTCATTGTGGAGTTACCCTCTCAAGGGAAGAACACCATTCTAGTGGTGGTTGACCGTCTAACAAAGGCAGCTCATTTTACCCCCTTGTGTCGGCTTACCCACTGCAAAACAGACATCAGACTTGATGAATAAGAATGTGTTCGCTTACATGGAGTACGGATGAGGTCATTTCGGATCGAGGAGTGCAATTCACTTCAAGGTTTTGGCAAAATTTCTGTGCCGCATGGACTATAAAGTAAACCTTTCTTCTGCTTTTCATCCCCAGACTAATTGGACAGACAGAACGAACCAATCGACCTGGAGCAGTATCTCTGCTGTTTTATCTGCCCTACAGGATGATTGGGTGGATCTCTTCCACTGCTGAGTCTCTTATAACAACTCTCAGAGCGCCTCCACTAGCAGTCTCCTTTTACTCCAATCTAGGTTATCATCCTAACATTCTACCACGATTTCCCATAGATACGCCCTTGCCGGCAGTGGCTGAAAGAATCACTTCTTTACAAAAATATGGAACTTCTAAAGGAAAATCTAGAATTGGCTCAGGAAAGGTACAAGAAAGCAGCAGTTAAATTTCGTTAACTGCACCAGCTTTCAAGGTAGGGAGATTTGGTCTGGCGTCAACCAGAAATCTTAAATTAAAGATTCCATCGTTAAATTGGGACATTAAGTACATTGGACCTTATAAGATCAATAAAAGGATTATAAGTGCTGTTGCTTTGTGTCTTCAACTCCCAGAACTATGAGAATCCACCCTGTCTTCATGTATCCCTACTAAAGGCTGCTACACCCAAATACGTTTCCTGGACGTTCTTCCCTTGCCCTGACCCAGTGCTGGTCGATGGTCAGGAAGAATTTATGGTGGAAAGGATTCTAGATCCAGGTTGTACAGAAATCGTTGCAATATTTGATTAAAGGCAGGGCTACCCGTGGAGGACAACTCATGGGAACCAGTCAATAATGTAAATGCTCCTCGCCTGCTCCGCCAGTTTCATCAGGTACCCTGACAAGCCTGGTCTGAGGTCATCCGGAGGTTGTCCATAAGGGGGGAGTAATGTAAGGTTCTTTGTCTCTGTTGACATGTTCCTTGAAACCAGTTTTTCCGTCGGCCATTTTGGCTTTCTGTCTTTCTGCAGCTCTGCCCTCAGTTAATATGAGTTTCCAGTTTTCATGTTCCCGCCTGATTCTTCCCTCTTGCTTCTTAAGCAGCCTCAGCTGAACAATCAGTGCTCCTGAATCAAGCCTCAGTCAGTCTGTGACCTGACTCCTGGAGCCTTGGACTTGTTTCTCCAGCTATTCCCTACTGAGGAAACCTTGGAACACTTTTGGATCTGGAAACCTGCTGTTTGGTGAATCCATGTTTGCAGAGGAATTACGGTACAAGAAGAGATCCTGAACCTGCTTTGGAGATTTATTGTAGTGCTTGAAGTTACTCTGGCCTGCTGGTCTCCTGTCCTGTTTCTGCAAACTGTGTGAACTTTTCACATGCTTGTTATGAAGTAATACAGTCATTTCATATCAAACCTATGTCTCCTGTTTTTTCCTCCACCAAGCACAAGACGCTATAGGAACTGTACACTATACATGACACCCTTCTGGAATGAGGCTCGTTCCCCCGCAGGACATCGAGGTGTGGCTCCAGAGACACTGTGACCTTGTCTCTGGACTCACCAAGGTCAGAGATGAGGACGGTATCTGGACAATGGGGTGGAAAGCTTTAGTGAAACTGCAGCAGTATAATAACATCACTGCCACTTACCCAACTCTTCTTCATTGGGAGGGAGAAGGGAGATGTTATTATCCCGGGCAGCCAGAAAGTGCTTCAAATGTGGTGGGAAAGGTCATCTGCCTAACGTCTGTATGTGGTGAAGTTGCAGTCTGTGTGGGGCAATCGGCCATGTTGCTGCAGACGGCGGGACGTCAGGTGCAACCTCTGTGGTCAGATGGGCCACGCTCACAGGGACTGTCCTGACGCCTGGCACAACATCTGCAGAGTCTTCCTGATGAGGATGTGATGGCAGGGGCAGAGGCTCAGGAGGATGAGGATGTGGTGATAGGGGCGCATGGGGAGGAGGATTCATGTCAGGAGAGATGCTGACCAGTACAGATGCCCACCAGGAGTCCAACTCATGTAACACCAGAGCAGGAGGGTGCAGAGGGGAACATGGAGGTTGTCCCTCAGGTCCAGCAGCCTCAGGTAGCCCTCCCTTCAGATCACTGTCTGTATCTGTTGACTGGAGTGTTAATCATAACAAAAGAAAGAAAAAGAACACGTTCCTCCCGTAAACCTGAGGCAAAATATTGACACCGGTCAGAGTGCGAGTAAGAAGGCTCCAAATCTGCAGGTGTGATGGTCATGTCCAACAAGTTATGGAGTTTTTCTGACCCAAAACAATGACGATTATGAGAAAGAGTTGAGGAAAATTGATGCTGGGGTGACAGGGACATAGAGGACCATCCCTCGCCAAAGCGGAAGCCCTTATCTGTAGACCCTCAGGTAGAGTCTGACATGGACACCATGGTGGACAGAACATCTCTGACTCATGATGTGGCGCCTCTCTGCTCCTTCTATATTGTTTTTTGTGATGGCGGGGTTCTCATTAAACACTGACCTCCATAATGTCAATAGTATTAAGGGGGAGGGAGGACGAGACAAGCAGTGTATGAACATCTCACATATCTGGACACAGATGTCATCTTCCTGCAGGAGTCACGACTGACATCTCTGGGGCTTATGAGAGAGGCTGGAGGGAATGGCGGTCCGGTCCATCTTTCTGTGTCGCTGGCTGTGGAGCCTTATGCCGGGGTCGCTGTCCTGTTTAACCCCAATGATGTGACTGTGCATTGGATGACAGAGGTGGTCATGGAAGATGTCTGACTGGAAGTCACTATCCATGGTAGGCGACTCCGGCTTATTAACATTATGGGCCACAGACGGTGACTGACAGGATCCAGCTGTTTAATGACGTCAAGCCTTACCTCTTCACTTCTCTTCGTGTGATGGCGGGGGACTTTAATGCCATACTGACATCAGGTGACAGCTCTTCGGGCAGGACAGTGCCCAAGGACGGTAATCCTACATAACGTCATAACGCAGGCTGGACTGACTGACATTTTCGCACAGGGAGGGTCGACAGCCAAAATTCACGTATTCATGTTCCAACAGGAGCAGTAGGATAGATTTTGCTTTTGTGAGTCCTACTGAGGCTGTCGGCACCCTAAGTGAGAAGGTCGTCCCTTACTCTGATCACCTCGCCTTGTGCTTCTGTCTGGGGACCTCTAACCGTCCGGGAAAATTGGTAGAGGGTTGTGGAAGCTCAATTCCGTCCTTCTGGATGATGCCTATGTTCAGGAGTGTTCCACCCCCTTATCCAGCTTCATCTAACAGGGTTGACTTCTATGACAACATGACCGACTGGGTGAGGGACGTCAAGGAGGATATCAGATCCCTCTTAAGAGACTGTCAGTTAATAAAGGGAGGAATAAAGTACAGCCAGTACCTAAAGTGCGCAAAGAATTGGAGTCACGTATTCGGTGGGTGGGGAGACAAAGTGAAGATCGACCGGCTGAAATCTGAGATAAGGCAGTATCAGATAGCCGTATACCTCTCTGGTTCTTGAACGGGATATGGATCCTTAGGGGCCCCTGATCCCTTTTGAGAATTGCAGGGAGAGGGTGGCCAAAAAAATGGTCACGGGTCTCATTGACTCCCAGGGTGTATGCAGGATTCACGGGAGGGTATCCTGGAGGTGGTGAGATCTTACTGTGCTGACTTGTTTCAGAGGAAAGTTTTGGATAAAAATAAGATGGCTCAGTTCTTGGAGGCAACTGCAGTGCCTGGATACTAATGATCTGGACTTTTCTCCTTTGACAGCAGAATTAACGGTGGAGGAAGTTAAGGAGGCTATTGTAAATTATATCTGAAGAAGGCACCAGGTCCAGATGGTATAACAGCAGAAATTTATAAGAAATTCAGAGACCTCCTGGCTCCAATCCCTCGTGGATGTGTATAGAAATTGTCTAGAAAATCACCTGATGCCTCCATCCATGAGAGTGTCCTCGTTAATTCTGCTATCTAAAGGTTAAAGAGCCGTGCGACATCAAGAACTGGAGGCCGATTGCCCTCTTGAATGTAGATAGGAAGATTCTAGCAAAGATCCTATTTTCTAGATTAGTCTGTTTGTCCCTGGCACTGTTGGCAGGCTCTCAGTTTGGCACAGAAAAAGGGCGGAACATCTCTGGAGCAGTCATCTCGATACAGGATGATGTTTGAGAGATGTAAAGCTCTGCGGTGTGGGAGATATGTTGTTAGTCTGGACCAGGCTAAAGCCTTTGACAGGGTTGATCATGACTTTCTGTGGGCCACTTTGTCAAAGTACGGATTCCGGGACAATTTGTGGATTGGCTGAAGACTTTGTAAAGAGAGGCGGTGAGCTTTCCTTTGATTAATGGTTGGCAGGGTGACATTTTTTAGACTTGGGGCGGGGGTGAGGCAGGGTTGCCCACTGGTCGCTCCTGTATGTTTTTGCCCTTTGACCCGTTTCTGAGGTCACTGCAGGAGTGCGATTTTCAGGGGGTGCGGTCCCCCACTGCCTGCCTCTGAATGTTGTTGCCTATGCGGATTGATGTGACGTTGGTGATCTCTAATCCTCGAGAGGTGCAGATGTTATCTGCGTCCATCAGAAACTACTCAGAGGCCTCCGGGTCTCTGGTCAACCTGAAAAGAGTCAAGCTCTGTGGACATTAGATACTGACCCAGCTTTGATCTGCCGCAGTTTGCCAAAGCCTCCACCCATATTAAGATCCTAGGGGTTAAATTTGGGAGGGATGATAAGCCACGCTAAATTGGGAGGAGAAAAATTGGAAGCCGGAAATGGAAAGGGTTTAGCGATGGAAGATCTGGAGGCTAACCTACAAGAAAGGGTCAAAATGTTGAAGACTTACCTGGTCCCCCGTTTTCTGTATGTCTCTGTCATTTTCCCTTTGCCAGAATCTTTCTCAGCGAGGCTCTTCAGCCTGTTCTTCCAGCTCTTGTGGGGGAATAGGTTTGAACCTAATAAAGAGGGGAATAACGTACCTACGCGGAGAGAGGGTGGGCTGGATATGTTAAATCCAAGGGTTTTCTTTGACTCCTTGTTTCTAAAGGTGAATTTTGGGGGAAAATGGACTCAAAGAGTAGCTCCCTGTGGGTAAATATATCAGGGATTGGATATTGCCTTTTGCAGAATCTTGGGTGCGAGGCGGCAGTCTCAAGAGGAGGAGATGGACAGGTGACCACCTCCCCCAGTATCTGGACTACGGTCTGAAGTGTGTTAGGAGGTGGGGACTGGAGAAGTCTTACATTGAGAGCAGTACGAGAAGAGACCTGTATGCTCATGTATGTAGGACTTTCTTCTTCTCTCCACTGGCCCTGAGAGATTGTGTCACCACCACCCTGCAGGAAAGCCTTAGGTTCCTAAACGGGAAACGACTTCCTCCTAAACTGTTTGATGTCACTTGGCTTTCACTGCATAGTCGGCTCTTTGTCAGGGGAAACCTGAAACATCTGAGTGTCTCTGATCGGATTGTCCCCATGGTTGTCAGCAGAGGAGACTATGGAGCACTTTATATGTGATTGCTGGGGAGGGAGGAAGATCTGGGAGGAAGTGTCAGCTAATCTAAATATCCCCAGACTGAGGACCCTAAAGTACCCTGACATAATCTATGGTGTCCCCTCCACTGTTAGTAACATCGACAGAGAGACGATGTACATTATAATCAGTGTCATTAAATATTATCACTGGCACATGAGAACCCGGGTGTCACTGCACAATGAGCCGTTCGATCACACCGCTGCAGCCAATCAGGTTTTGTCAGAACTCCGGTGGATAAAATCACTAGAAGTTGGAAGGAGTCTGAGAAACATTAAGTATGGAGGAACGTAAATTCAGTTAGGAAATATGATGATTTTTTTTTTTTTTTTAAATTTTCTTCTTTTCCTTCCCAGGTGTGGACTTTAATTTATTTATGAATATGATCTGATTATTTAATGCTTGTGTATATATAACCTAAGTGATTTGTGTTCTGTAATCCTGGATGATTTTTGTTTTATTATAATTGTATTTATGTTTGGTTTTATAATAAAAATTGCCCCCTATGTACAAGAATATAACTACTATAATACTGCCCCCTATGTACGAGAATATAACTACTATAATACTGCCCCTATGTACAAGAATATAACTACTATAATACTGCCCCTATGTATAAGAATATATCTACTATAATACTGCTCCTATGTACAAGAATATATCTACTATAATACTGCTCCTATGTACAAGAATATAACTGCTATAATACTGCTCCTATGTACAAAATATAACTACTATAATACTGCTCCTATGTACAAGAATATAACTACTATAATACTGCTCCTATATACAAGAATATAACTACTATAATACTGCTCCTATGTACAAGAATATAACTACTATAATACTGCGCCTATGTACAAGAATATAACTACTATAATACTGCCCCCTATGTACAAGACTATAACTACTATAATACTGCCCGTATGTACAAGAATATAACTACTATAATACTGCTCCTATGTACAAGATTATAACTACTATAATACTGCTCCTATGTACAAGAATATAACTACTATAATACTGCCCGTATGTACAAGAATATAACTACTATAATACTGCTCCTATGTACAAGAATATAACTACTATAATACTGCTCCTATGTACAAGAATATAACTACTATAATACTGCTCCTATGTACAAGACTATAACTACTATATACTGCTCCTATGTACAAGAATATAACTACTATAATACTGCCCCTATGTACAAGAATATAACTACTATAATACTGCTCCTATGTACAAGAATATAACTACTATAATACTGCTCCTATGTACAAGAATATAACTACTATAATACTGCTCCTATGTACAAGAATATAACTACTATAATACTGCTCCTATGTACAAGAAATATAACTACTATAATACTGCTCCTATGTACAAGAATATAACTACTATAATACTGCTCCTATGTACAAGAATATAACTACTATAATACTGCTCCTATGTACAAGAATATAACTACTATAATAATGCTCCTATGTACAAGAATATAACTACTATAATACTGCTCCTATGTACAAGAATATAACTACTATAATTACTGCCCCTATGTACAAGAATATAACTACTATAATACTGCCCCTATGTACAAGAATATAACTACTATAATACTGCCCTATATACAAGAATATAACTACTATAATACTGCTCCTATGTACAAGAATATAACTACTATAATACTGCCCCTATGTACAGGAATATAACTACTATAATACTGCTCCTATGTACAAGAATATAACTACTATAATACTGCCCCTATATACAAGAATATAACTACTATAATACTGCTCCTATGTACAAGAATATAACTACTATAATACTGCCCTATGTACAGGAATATAACTACTATAATACTGCTCCTATGTACAAGAATATAACTACTATAATACTGCTCCTATGTACAAGAATATAACTACTATAATACTGCTCCTATGTACAAGAATATAACTACTATAATACTGCTCCTATGTACAAATATAACTACTATAATACTGCTCCTATGTACAAGAATATAACTACTATAATACTGCTCCTATGTACAAGAATATAACTACTATAATACTGCTCCTATGTACAAGAATATAACTACTATAATACTGCTCCTATGTACAAGAATATAACTACTATAATACTGCTCCTATGTACAAGAATATAACTACTATAATACTGCTCCTATGTACAAGAATATAACTACTATAATACTGCTCCTATGTACAAGAATATAACTACTATAATACTGCTCCTATGTACAAGAATATAACTACTATAATACTGCTCCTATGTACAAGAAAATAACTACTATAATACTGCTCCTATGTACAAGAATATAACTACTATAATACTGCTCCTATGTACAAGAATATAACTACTATAATACTGCCCCTATGTACAGGATATATAACTACTATAATAATGCTCCTATGTACAAGAATATAACTACTATAATACTGCTCCTATGTGCAAGAATATAACTACTATAATACTGCCCCTATGTACAAGAATATAACTACTATAATACTGCTCCTATGTACAAGAATATAACTACTATAATACTGCTCCTATATACAAGAATATAACTACTATAATACTGCCCCTATGTACAAGAATATAACTACTATAATACTGCCCCTATGTACAGGAATATAACTACTATAATAATGCTCCTATGTACAAGAATATAACTACTATAATACTGCCCCTATGGACAAGAATATAACTACTATAATACTGCCCCTATGTACAAGAATATAACTACTATAATACTGCTCCCTATATACAAGAATATAACTACTATAATACTGCTCCTATGTACAAGAATATAACTACTATAATACTGCCTCTATGTACAGGAATATAACTACTATAATAATGCTCCTATGTACAAGAATATAACTACTATAATACTGCCCCTATGGACAAGAATATAACTACTATAATACTGCCCCTATGTACAAGAATATAACTACTATAATACTGCTCCCTATATACAAGAATATAACTACTATAATACTGCTCCTATGTACAAGAATATAACTACTATAATACTGCCTCCTATGTACAAGAATATAACTACTATAATACTGCCCCTATGTACAGGAATATAACTACTATAATACTGCTCCTATGTACAAGAATATAACTACTATAATACTGCTCCTATGTACAAGAATATAACTACTATAATACTGCTCCTATGTACAAGAATATAACTACTATAATACTGCTCCTATGTACAAGAATATAACTACTATAATACTGCTCCTATGTACAAGAATATAACTACTATAATACTGCTCCTATGTAGAAGAATATAACTACTATAATACTGCTCCTATGTACAAGAATATAACTACTATAATACTGCTCCTATGTACAAGACTATAACTACTATAATACTGCCCCTATGTACAAGAATATAACTACTATAATAGTGCTCCTATGTACAAGAATATAACTACTATAATACTGCCCCCTATATACAAGAATATAACTACTATAATACTGATCCTATGTACAAGAATATAACTACTATAATACTGCCTCCTATGTACAAGAATATAACTACTATAATACTGCTTCTATGTACAAGAATATAACTACTATAATACTGCTCCTATGTACAAGAATATAACTACTATAATACTGCTCCTATGTACAAGAATATAACTACTATAATACTGCTCCTATGTACAAGAATATAACTACTATAATACTGCCCCTATGTACAAGAATATAACTACTATAATACTGCTCCTATGTACAAGAATATAACTACTATAATACTGCCCCTATGTACAAGAATATAACTACTATAATACTGCCCCTATGTACAAGAATATAACTACTATAATACTGCCGCTATGTATAAGAATATAACTACTATAATACTGCTCCTATGTACAATAATATAACTACTATAATACTGCCCCTATGGACAAGAATATAACTACTATAATACTGCCCCTATGGACAAGAATAGAACTACTATAATACTGCTGATAGCAAAAGATTGATACTATCAGAGAAGGCTTTGGCCCGCAGCCCCCAATGCCCCTCTTAGCCACTCAGCCCTGTTCTTCCAAAACCAGCTTCACCACCATGACAGAAGATCAGCTCTCCACTCTCCTGTCAAGATCACACCTCACCACTTGCGCGCTTGACCCACTCCCGTCCCACCTCATCCCTAACCTTGCCACAGTCTTCATCCCTACTCTCACACACCTCTTCAACCTTTCACTTACAAATGGTGTCTTTCCTTCATCCTTCAAACATGCCTCAATCACCCCGATCCTCAAAAAGCCCTCCCTCGACCCATCCTCAGCGTCTAGCTATCGCCCGATATCTCTTCTCCCTTCGCCTCAAAACTACTGGAACAGCATGTATATCTTGAACTGTCCTCCCACCTTTCCTCCTGCTCCCTCTTTGACCGGTTACAATCAGGCTTTCGACCGCATCACTCAACTGAAACTGCCCTAACTAAAGTCACCAACGACCTACTAACCGCCAAGAGCAAGCGACACTACTCTGTCCTCCTTCTCCTGGACCTATCTTCTGCCTTTGACACCGTAGACCATTCCCTCCTCCTACAGATTCTCTCATCTCTTGGCATCACAGACTTGGCCCTATCCTGGATCTCATCATACCTAACAGACCGAACTTTTAGTGTCTCCCTCTCACACACCACCTCCTCACCTCGCCCCCTGTCTGTCGGTGTTCCCCAAGGCTCAGTCCTAGGACCCCTACTCTTCTCCATCTACACCTTCGGCCTGGGACAGCTCATACAATCCCATGGCTTGCAGTATCACCTCTATGCCGATGACACGCAGATCTACCTATCTGGACCTGACCTCACCTCCCTACTGACCAAAATCCCACAGTGTCTGTCTGCTATCTCAGCCTTCTTTTCTGCTCGCTTTCTCAAACTGAACATGGACAAAACAGAATTCATCATCTTTCCCCCACCTCATTCTACCCCTCCACCAGGCCTATCCATCAATGTCAATGGCTGCTCGCTTTCCCCAGTCCCACATGCTCGGTGCCTTGGGGTGATCATCGACTCTGCCCTCTCTTTCAAACCACATATCCAAGCCCTCGCCACCTCCTGCCGCCTCAAACTCAAAAATATTTCCCGGATACGCTCATTCCTCAACCATGAAACCACAAAAACACTAGTGCACGCCCTTATCATCTCCCGCCTCGACTACTGCAACCTCCTACTGTCTGGCCTCCCCTCTAGCACTCTGGCACCACTCCAGTCCATCCTACACTCTGCTGCACGACTAATCCACCTGTCTTCCCGCTATTCCCCAGCCTCCCCACTATGCCAGGCCCTTCACTGGCTTCCTATTGCCCAGAGGCTCCAGTTCAAAACCTTAACCATGGCATACAAAGCCATCCACAACCTTTCTCCTCCATACATCTGTGACATGGTCTCCCGCTACCTACCTACACGCAACCTTCGATCCTCCCAAGATCTCCTTCTCGACTCCCCCCTCATCTCTTCTTCCCACAACCGCATACAAGACTTCTCCCGGGCTTCCCCCATACTCTGGAACTCCCTGCCGCAAAACATCAGACTTTCACCAACAACGGAGACCTTCAAGAAAAACCTGAAGACCCACCTGTTCCGACAAGCCTACAACCTGCAATGATCCTCAGTCTACTGAACCATCGCACGACCAGCTCTACCCTCTCCTAGTGTATTCTCACCCATCCCTGTAGACTGTGAGCCCTCGCGGGCAGGGTCCTCTCTCCTTCTGTACTTGTGTGTCCCTTGTCTAGCACATGTCTATTGTATCTGTCTATATTTTTCCCTTTTCATATGTAAAGCGCCATGGAATAAATGGCGCTATATAAATGTATAATAATAATAATAATAATAATAATACTGCTCCTATGTAGAAGAATGTAACTTTATTTATTATTTTGCACTTTCTTGGTGTTTTATACCGGGTTCAGTTGTGCAGTATTTGGATAGTCTCTTATTTTATGCACATTTCTGCCTGCAGCATAGGTACACCACATACTCACCTGCTTTGCATGCCCGTTTCCAGAGATTTTGGTGCTGTGTCTGCCTGTGTTTTTGTGACCTTGTTTTGCCATGTGAGCGCTGCAGCCTATAATTCAGGTGTGAGAGGTCACGTAACATAACAATATGAGAGCGCAGGCAGACATCGCTGACATCTCTGGAGTGGCGCCGGTCCCGCAGGTGAGTATGTGGTGTTTTATTTCAGAATGGGTTCTGTTGAATCAGGGGAGAATCCGCTGAATACAGATAATCTTCTATTGTCTGAGTGTGATCGTGGTCTGATCGTGGTGCAGAGGATGGGACGATTGCACGTTTTTATGATCAGTCACTTATGAATCCTGGAAGCCGGGAACCTTCACAGGAATGACTGGATCCACATGAATCGCTGCGCGCACCGTCGGAGGAATTCCTGCCGGTGCCAGTGGAGGTGTTAAGGGGCTGCGCCTGTGGGGGAACGTGGCTTTTATTAACATGACTGATCTCTTGTCTTGTAATATTAAACAAAAAATAGATCAAATATTGGCGGAAGAAAAAGATCGGGATAAGAAGAAATGTTATGTATCACAGTCAGAGAGCGCGCTCGCTCGCCCAGATCCACACAGCGGCATTCTCCCACACTGACGTCAGTCCAGGGAGGAAAGTCTCTTGGTTTTGGGTAAAGAGAGGTTTCTGGATGACTTTTTCTGTTGACTTGTTCTTATTTCTCGGGCCGCCTGTTGTGTTTCAGCCTCTTGCCGCTTTAGCGTTTATGTCATGATTAGTGACGATCGAGCAGTAAAATGCTGGAACGTTCCGTACTCGACTCCAGTATCGAGTATAATGGAAGTCAATGGGAAACCCGAACAGGAGCTCTGGGGAGCAGAAAAATCACTAAAATGGATGGAAAGAAATGGCGTGGGAATAGCATGGGGAAGACGCCTAGAGGCATCTCCGACTCCCAGGTGGCTGATTGGAGCAATGTTTTCAGAGAATTGTGCCACTTTTACAGACTAACAATAAAACATATAAAACCAGAGAGAAATGGATTTTACAGGAAAAAATGAGAAAAAAAACCCTTCTTTCTTGTATAATATCTTGTATATAAGACAAAATTAAAAAGAGAAAAAATAAACTCTTCCTCCACCCCTTAATAGCCGGGCCATCTCTCACCATAGTTCTCCGCCACCTCTGACTACAGTAGATTACATAGTAGAGGGGAAAATAAAATTACAGCCATCGGTAGTCACCGGTAAATGTAATTTTACATTTTACTGCCTTATCTGGGCTCGTGGTGTGTGTGACATGGTCAGACACATCCTGTTTAATTTATGAAGGGCGGACTCTGAAACTCACAAAGCCTATGTGGACAATGCAAGAACTGCCAAAAATTAGAGAGATGAGGGACTCGGATATACCCTATATTAGACATAAAGATGCATCACACACTGTGTCTCATCATCATATACCTCTTGTAACACTAATTGCCGTTCCCCACAGTCGTCTTCTACTCACTGTGGCTGCTCAAATATTTGTGCATCACTACACATGATCTTCTCATGTCCTTCTTGAAATGGTCTGGACGAGAGGCCAGAATCCATAAATGAAAATGTAAAGAGCTTCTCAGAGTGACTGAGTGTGGGATCACTTGTCTCCGGGTACTCGCCATGGTGGGAGGAAGGAGGACTAGTGTGAGGATTATGTGGTTTAGACTCCTGGCTAGTGAGACTGGACCATGTGGAAGACATGGTGGTGCTGGGAAACAGACTGGAAGCATTATTTGCCATCCAACCGACCACCTGTTGGCACTGTTCTTCCTTTAAGAGTAGTGTCCTGCACTCCCCTGAAAAGTGGGACAGAAAACTAGGTATCGTGGATGAGTGTGCTTGTTGTGCTCTTGCAGCATGCACAGTTTCACCTTGCCCATGGCCTTGGCCTCTACGTACACCATCAGCAGCAGGTCCACTTTCCCCACCCTTACTGCGCTTCTTTCACATTTTAAATTTTAGGTATATAATATACACTGATGAGCAAAAGGGTAACAATGTTTTGACCTTTTGACTTTCAGCCTCCATATCTCACCATCCATTACTGCTTTGAACATAAGGTTATCATCATTTTGCAATCATCTTGGCTATCTCATATATAAATTTGACTTGTAACTATTCAGCATATGATTGGTTATGTAGATTATTGCCATGTCACTGCATATTTACTGTTTTGCTCTGAAAAATCTAAATTTACATTTTTATTATGTTGTAACTTGTTAGTATTTTTTAAATCCCCCCTCTGGCGTTCACCATGGCCTGAATCCTTCTGGGTTGCTCTTGATCAGATTCAAGCATGTCTCGAGCGAAATCTGATCCCAGGTCTCTTTTACATGTTCCCAAAGTTGCTGCATGCTGGTCGTCTCACTTGGGTATGTATACAGCTGTTTCTTCAACTCTACCCACAAGTGTTGGATTGGGTTGAGGTCTGGCGACTGTGGGGGTCAATCCAGCCCCTCTACTTCATTGTCATTGACCCACTTCTTCACCAATCTCAACGTATGCTTCATGATGTTCTCCTGCTGGAACACTATGTTGACCTTTTCCTACCCATAGTTCTCGAGTGTACGAAGTAACTCATCTTGTAGGACTCACATATAGCTCAGCATTGATACCACCATCGATACTGGTCTAGTATCCATCGCCTTCGGCTGTGAAATAACCCAATATCATCAGGCTTTCTCCCCCAGACAGTTACTTACATTTTTCGATCCATTAGCTCCTTTATCCTTTGTTTATTTCAGACCCATTTGCACCCATCAGAGCTGTCCATTGACTTTCATCTCATTGCTCCAAATCACCCATTTCCAATCTTCTACTGTCCACTTGTCGTAATTTTTTGCAAACTCAAGAGGGCACTTCTTATGATGATATTGAAGTCGGGGCTTCTTCACCTTTTTCGGGCCTCCATTCCACACTTGTTCAATGTGCGTCACATGGAGCTTGAATGGACGTCTGTGATCTCACTATTATGAAGCAGACGAGCCGCCTCCACTGTCGTGTTTGTTGCACCATAACTGATATACCTTGTGATGAGCCGACTTGTTGACTCAGATATTTTTCCTGGACATCCACCTCTTGGCTTCTGAATGGATGGACAGACTTCATATCGTATTCTTCCAATTGTCATGGTTCTCACATGATGCACTTTGGCAATTTTCTTGGCTGAGAAACCGCTATTGATGAGCTGGATGATGTGGCTTCTCTTTTTTTGGGAAATCTTCACGGTTGCTCCTTGATTCAAACCACTGACCTTTATGGGAATCAACTTAATAACATGGAATTAAGGTGTATGGCAGGCAATCTCCGTATGTTTATTGGCTGAAAAACATGTAGGGTGGGGAGTCGAGGACGGCGCTAGGGCACCAGCGAGACTCGATCGAGTAACGAGCGTATTAAAGCATCCCAATACTCGACTAAGTATCGAGCAGTGGCAAGCATGCTCGCTCATCATTAGTCATGATGTCTTCTTTCGATGTTAGTAATGTGATTCTGTGAATGACTACATAAAGTAGATGACAGAAGAAACAATAAACTTGATATCATCTTCATTGTGTTATCTAACAAAAAATTACCATTTGTTTTATGGACAATGTGAACATGCGTCTATGTGCTACATGTGTACCAACTCAAGTTAAGCTCAATTTTTGTGTTTTTTTTTTCTTTGTATCATTGCATTCTGTGCAAGCTGAGGTGTGGCCTCCCTCTCCTGAGCTGGAAATTGTATATAAGGCTTCCCCAGTCTGGGGTTTCACTGGTGGGGCCCAGTCCTTTTGTCTGCCCTTATTCACACACTGATGTCAATTTTGACCCATGGTAAGGTTTTTAATATTAGACAGTGTAGGACTGTCCCGTCAGAGTTGCCTTGACGTGGTGGGATGGCTTTTATACTATTTTTGATCAAAAACAGTATTACTAAAAACTTTGTGTTATTTAAATGCACTTTTGCTTTTTATTTACTTAGTTACAGCAGGGTTTTTGCTTACTTTTTCTTTTGTAGGTTTATACAGCATAAGGAAAGAGTACAAGATCCTGGGACAGATTGGAGAGTGTGAGCAGAAAGACAAACTTTCTTATATGAACTTGAAGCTCCAGATTGATGCAGGATTATTGAAGGGCTACCAGCCAGTTGAGATCATTGAGGGGGTGGTGAAAGCGATCAGTGTTGTGAACACGTTGGAGGCGACTTCGGAGCTGGGGCTCCCTCCGGTGGTTGCTGAGGGTAATGAACCAATTGCTGAATGACTTTCAGCTGGGTCCGAATGGTCTGATATAAGTGACCTGAACTCCCATCAGCCTTGCCGGTAATCAATTGTTCTTCCAGGTCTTGGTTGGAGCTCAGCTTGCATTCCTGCTATCATTCAGATAAGTGACTTGCTGTTTTTTTTCCTCTGGTTGGATTTTCCTTGCTGGTTTGCTGCCTTGCAGTGGACTTCAGCCTGGTCCCCTTTTGGGGCCTGGCGCTGCATTTGTGCTCAGTTTTTGTTTGCACTTTTGCTCTGTTCCTGTGTCACTTTTTATTTGCTGAATTGCTTTGTGTTACACCAGAGATCTGATTTAGGTGGTAGAGATCGTGTGATCTCAGGTTTTTTGTTAATCAGAAGTGTTGGTATTTTTGTCAGGGTTTTTTGGGTTGCAGACAGAATTCTTTCCTATACTTTTCTATCTAGACAGTATTGGGCCCCAGCTTTTGCTCATTCTATTTTCTGTCTGTGTTCGTATTTTCTTCTTGTCTAACCACCATTACATGTTTGGGGGCTTCCTATTTCTTTGGGGGTTCTGCTATGGGGCAGTTAGCTTTCATCTTTCTGCCTTTAGGTGTAGCTATCTCTCTGGCTGTGACGAGGCGTCTAGGTAAGCTCCACGGCTACTTCTAGTGTTGCGGTTAGTTTAGGGTTCTGCAACCCAGTAGTTTCCAGCTTCTGGTGTATTGCTACTTTGGCTATTTTTGCTATTTCTCCTCAGCTACCGAAACATAACAGTATTACCGGCCTAACTGAAAATTATATGGTACTCAACAGAAGGGAAAAAATAGTAAAAAAGGAAAATGAAAAAAGGGAGTTGTCAGAAATTTTTTTTTCTGTTTGTTGCATTTTTTCCCTCTTTTTCTCTGGTTGCTGAGGAGGAATTTTTTTTTTCCTCAATGGAGTTTGCACAGTTGTCTGGCCGTGTGGAGCAGCTTACCACTGAGGTTCAGAGTATTGCTACCTATCTTGCTAGGTTGCTGGTTATGGAACCTAGGATCCCCATACCAGATTTATTTTTGGGGGATCGGTCTAAATTTCTGAATTTCAAAAATAACTGTAAGTTGTTTTTTGCCTTGAAGCCTAAGTCCTCAGGGAACGCAGCACAGCAGGTTCAAATTGTCATCTCTCTGCTGTGCGGCGACCCTCAGGATTGGGCTTTTTCCCTGACACCTGGGGATCCTGTTTTGAATGATATTGATGCATTTTTTCAGGCTTTGGGGTTATTGTACGATGAGCCTAATGTCACTGATCAAGCTGAAAAGACCTTGTTGGCATTAAATCAGGGTCGTGAAGACGCTGAGTTGTACTGTTAGAAATTCCGAAAGTGGGCAGTCCTGACCAAATGGAACGAATATGCTTTGGCAGCCCTTTTTCGGAAGGGTCTGTCAGAAAATGTAAAGGACGTTATGGTAGGATTCTCTGTTCCCTCTAGTCTCAATGATTCTATGTCTTTGGCTATTCAAATTGACAGACGTTTGCGTGAGCATAGAGGTATGCGTGGAATAGTGTTGCCTTGTGAACCAGCTTCTGAGCCCATGCAGTGTGATGGAGTGACTTCTGGGGCTCAGCGTCATGAGTTTCGAAAGCGCAATGGGTTATGTTTCTACTGTGGTGACGACTCATGCTATTTACGTCTGCCCTAAGCGGGGAAGACGTTTTGCGTGCTCAGTTGTCTTGGGTAGTGTTCAGACTAAATTTCTGTTGACTGTTACCCTGATTTGCTCCCTGTCCACATTTTCGGCTCAGGCTTTTGTTGATTCAGGAGCAGCTATTAACCTGATGGATTTTGACTTTGCCAAACGTTGTGGGTTTCCCATGATACCCCTGCGGAAGTCTATTCCTTTGCTGGGCATTGATTCTACCCCTTTGGCGGAGAATAAACCCCAGTTTTCTACTCAGGTGATAATGAGGGTTGAACCAGATCATCAGGAGAGTTGCAAATTTCTGGTGTTGCATAATCTGCATGACATTATTGTACTAGGTTTCCCTTGGTTACAGACTCATAATCCTGTTTTGGATTGGAAATCTGTGTCTGTGACCAGTTGGGGCTGCCAATGTGTTAATGCCGACACTCCTGTTTTTTCTGCCTCTCCCCAGTCTCAGGATGTCCCTGACTTTTTGACTGATTTTTCGGATGTATTTAGTGAGAGTAAGTCTGCATCCTTACCTACTCACAGGAGCTATGATTGCGCTATTGAGTTAGTGCCTGGTGGTAAATTTCCTAAAGGTCGCCTTTTTAATTTATCTGTACCTGAACACGATGCTATGCAATCTTATATCAAGGAGTCTTTGGAGAAGGGTCATGTCAGACCATCCTCTTCACCCTTGGGTGCCGGTTTTTTCTTTGTGGCCAAAAAGGATGGTTCATTGAGGCCGTGTATTGACTATCGCCTACTGAATAAAATCACTGTTAAATATCAATATCCGTAACCCTTGATTTCTGACCTATTTTCCAGAGTGAAAAGTGCTAGTTGGTTTACCAAGCTTGACCTCAGGGGGGGCATATAACCTTATTCGCATTAAGCTTGGGGATGAATGGAAGACGGCGTTTAATACCCCAGAGGGGCATTTTGAGTACCTAGTGATGCCTTTTGGGCTTACTAATGCCCCTTCCGTCTTCCAATCCTTCATGAATGATATTTTCAGGGATTTTGTGGATAAATTTCTGATCGTTTATTTGGATGATATCTTGATTTTTTCCAATGACTGGGACTCTCATGTGAAACATGTTTGGACTGTGTTCCAGATTTTGAGAGAGAATGCACTGTATATGAAGGGATCAAAGTGTCTTTTTGGCGTACAGAAGGTTTCATTTCTGGGATTCATTTTGTCTCCGTCTGTTATTGAAATGGACCCGGTCAAGGTTCAGGCCATCTGTGATTGGGTTCGAGCTACTACATTGAAGGCTCTTCAGAGATTTTTGGGTTTTGCCAATTTTTATGGTAAATTTATTGGTAATTTCTCCGGTATTGTTAAACCATTGACTGATTTGACCAAAAAGGGTTCCGATGTGGTGAATTGGCCTCCTGAGGCAGTTTCTGCATTTCAGGAACTTAAGCAGAGATTAATTTCTGCTCCTGTTCTACGGAAGCCTGATGTTTCTCTACCGTTTCAGGTGGAGGTTGATGCTTCTGAGATTGGGGCAGGTGCCGTTTTGTCCCAAAGGGATCCGGAGACCTCTAAGAGTAACCCTTGTGCCTTCTTCTCTCGAAAATTTTCTCCAACTGAACGTAATTATGACGTGGGTAATCGGGAGTTATTGGCCATGAAGTGGGCCTTTGAAGAGTGGAGACATTGGCTGGAAGGAGCAAAACATCCGGTGGTGGTCCTCACGGACCATAAGAATCTGGTTTATCTCGAATCACCCAAGCGACTTAATCCTAGACAGGCCAGGTGGGCCTTGTTTTTCACACGTTTTAATTTTGTGGTTTCCTTTCTTCCGGGCACTAAGAATGTTAAGGCGGATGCCCTCTCGAGGAGTTTCTTTGCGGATTCTCCTGAGTTAACTGATCCTGCTGTTATTTTGAAAGAGGGTGTAGTTCTTTCCGCCATCTCGCCCAATTTGAGACTGACTCTGGAGGGGTGTCAGGAGGGTAAACCTGAACGCTGACCTGTTGGGAAATTTTTTGTCCCAGACCAATGGAAGAAGAGTGTGATGTCGGAAATTCATTGTTCCGCGTTGGCTGGTCATCCCGGTATTTTTGGTACCAGAGACTTGGTGAGTCGGTCCTTTTGGTGGCCTACTTTGTCTCGTGATGTCAGGGACTTTGTGCAGTCCTATGGGACTTGCTCTCGTTCCAAGCCTTGCTCTCACTCTAGTGGTTTGTTAATGCCATTACCTGTGCCCAAGAAGCCATGGACCCATATCTCTATGGATTTTATTTCCGACCTCCCTGTCTCTCAGAGAATGACCGTTATCTGGGTAATCTGTGATAGGCTTTCCAAGATAATACATCTTGTGCCATTACCTAAGTTGCCTTCCTCCTCCGAATTGGTGCCTTTGTTCTTTCAGCACGTGGTTCGGTTACATGGCATTCCGGAGAACATTGTGTCTGGCAGAGGAGTCCAGATTGTTTCCAGATTTTGGAGAACATTTTGTTCTAAACTTGGTGTTCAGTTATCTTTCTCCTCTGCATTTCACCCTCAGACCAATGGACAAACCGAGAGAACAACCAGACCTTGGAGACTTATTTGAGATGTTTTGTGTCTGCTGATCAAGATGACTGGGTCTCTTTTTTGCCTTTGGCGGAGTTTGCTCTTAATAATAGAGCTAGCTCTGCCACCTTGATGTCTCCATTTTTCTGCAATTCTGGGTTTCACCCTCGATTTTCTTCAGGACAGGCGGAGGCTTCCGTCTGTCCGGGGGTTGACTCTATTGTGGAGCGAATGCAACAGATTTGGGACCAGTAGTGGAGAGGTTGTCTCTCTCTCAGGAGAAGGCCCAACGGTTTGCCAACCGGCATAGGACTGATGGTCCTCGTTTTAAAGTGGGGGACTTGGTTTGGTTGTTCCTCAAGAAATATCCCTATGAAGGTTGCGTCTCCAAAATTTAAGCCAAGGTTCATTGGACCTTATAAGATCATGGAAATTCTTAATCCGGTTTCCTTCCGTTTGCTTCTTCCAGGGACATTTAAGATCCATAACGTGTTCCACAAGTCCTTATTGAAGAGGTTTGTCGAGCCAGTGGTTCCTATGGCTGCGCCTCCCAACCCTGTTTTGGTTGAGGGCAATTTGGAGTATGTGGTTGAGAAAATATTGGATTCTCATTTTGCTAGACGGAAACTCCAGCATTTGGTTAAGTGGAGAGGTTATGGTCAAGAGGACAATTCTTGGGTGTTTGCTTCGGAAATCCATGCTAGGAGACTGATCCGTGCGTATCATCGAGCTCATCCTGATCGGCCTGGTTGCGCAAGTGAAGGTTCGGTGACCCCTCCTCAAGGGGGGGTACTGTTGTGAACACGTTGGAGGCGACTTCGGAGCTGGGGCTCCCCCCGGTGGTTGCTGAGGGTAATGAACCGATTGCTGAATGACTTTCAGCTGGGTCCGAATGGTCTGATATAAGTGACCTGAACTCCCATCAGCCTTGCCGGTAATCAATTGTTCTTCCAGGTCTTGGTTGGAGCTCAGCTTGCATTCCTGCTATCATTCAATAAGTGACTTGCTGTTTTTTTTCCTCTGGTTGGATTTTCCTTGCTGGTTTGCTGCCTTGCAGTGGACTTCAGCCTGGTCCCCTTTTGGGGCCTGGCGCTGCATTTGTGCTCAGTTTTTGTTTGCACTTTTGCTCTGTTCCTGTGTCACTTTTTATTTGCTGAATTGCTTTGTGTTACACCAGAGATCTGATTTAGGTGGTAGAGATCGGGTGATCTCAGGTTTTTTGTTAATCAGAAGTGTTGGTATTTTTGTCAGGGATTTTTGGGTTGCAGGCAGAATTCTTTCCTATACTTTTCTATCTAGACAGTATTGGGCCCCAGCGTTTGCTCATTCTATTTTTTGTCTGTGTTCGTATTTTCTTCTTGTCTAACCACCATTACATGTTTGGGGGCTTCCTATTTCTTTGGGGGTTCTGCTACGGGGCAGTTAGCTTTCATATTTCTGCCTTTAGGTGTAGCTATCTCTCCGGCTGTGACGAGGCGTCTAGGATCACCATAGGTATGCTCCACGGCTACTTCTAGTGTTGCGGTTAGTTTAGGGTTCTGCAACCCAGTAGTTTCCAGCCTCTCTGGTGTATTGCTACTTTGGCTATTTTTGCTATTTCTCCTCAGCTACCGAAACATAACAGATCAGCCCAGTACTGAACCTCCACAGTATGCTAGAGATGAAAAGTCAATTGACCCTACCACAGTTGAAGATGATTTTAAAAGGACACTATAAAGAAGAGAGTCCTTCAGAATTGTTCCACCAACTCATTAATATCTCACAGAATAATAATGAATCACCCCAAAGTTTCTTGTTCAGAGCGATTGAACTTAAGGATAGACTGTTGCTCGCATGCAGAGATGTAGGGGAGGAGGAGAAGTTTAATGGTGGGCTAGTCCAGAAGAAGTTCTTGAGATTGTTTGGAACGGGCTTAATCAGCAAAGATATTAAGTTATAGCTGAAACAGTACCTAGAAGATCCTGGCATTCTGGACGAAGTCCTAACTGAAAAAATGAATGAGGCAGCTAGTTTGGAGTCAGAGAGTGAATAGAAGTTAAAGAAGGGCTCGGCTCCTAAAACCACCAAAATGAGTCAGCTGAAGTTGGAGACCCCCGGTTGCCAGTCCAAAGATCATGATGAAGACCCTCCAGTACCACCATCGAGAGTGAACCTTAAATCACCAACAAAAGGGAGGACAGCCAGAGTTGACCAGGAAGAAGTAATAGGAGAACTGTGAGCTGAGCTGATGAAGGTGAAAGAGTTGATTCGTTCCAGGCCAGAATCTGCATCTCTCAGACCCAGGAGTGTGTTCCAAAACAGAAGATATCCGGCTTGTGAGGCACCAAGTCAAAGATGGTGAAATGGACTCCTGACACAGAGATGGCGTGTCAAGAACTGAAGCGGGCTCTGTGCAAGCATCCAGTTCTGGTCTGTCTTAGTAAAGAATTCATGGTCCAGACCGATGCTTCAGAAGTTGGGTTGGGACCCGTGCTGTCACAGGAAATCAATGGAGAAGAGCATCCCATCCTGTATCTGAGCCGGAAACTCTCATCTTGCGAGAACAACTATGCAATAGTTAAGAAAGAATGCTTAGCCATAAAGTGGGTCGTCGACACTCCGAAATACTACCTGCTAGGCTGTAGGTTTAAGTTAGTGTCGGACCATGCCCCTCTGAGATGGTGAAGAGAGAAGAAGCATAAGAACGCCAGGGTCACTAGGTGGTTCTTAGCCCTTCAAGACTTCACGTTCCACGTAGAGCATAGGCAGTTAAGTTACATGGCAACTCAAATGCTCTCTCCCGAATTCCCTGTTTAGTGTCTGAAGGTGCCAAAATCCCTGCTTTGGGCAGGGGGGGGAATATGTTACAGGGTCCATGGCACAGTGTACGAGGGGAGATACGTGTCACTGCGCATGTTAGCATCAGTGGTATGAAACCAGGATATTTTTCCTCCAGCACACTGTTGTGTTGGGAAGGTTAAAGAAAGCTGCATACATTGGCTGGTTTTATGTGAGCACTCATAGAATGGGAGGGAGAGTGCTCACCATATCTCTTCCTGCAGAGCCGACATCTGCATGTGTGTGGCCCAGCTGCGCTTGGTGACACATGTTCCCTGGAGGATGCACAGAAAGGTAAATCACAAACACCTGATATTCATTCACATCCACACTTTCCAGGAGCCACCAGAGGGAGCCCTTTAGATTCAGGTATATAGGGGTGTGGAGAAACGCAGCAGTAGTCATTCTAGCCAGACAGTGATTCTAGTTGTTGGTTGTACCTGAGACAGTTCAGTTCTCCTCAGAGCATCGGAGTGAGAGGATTCCTGTCAGAGCGTGTTAGAGAAAGACAAGCTGTTACCTCAGAGCAGGATGACTGTTAGATCCCTAAGAACGTGGAAAGTGACTCTCGAAGTGAGCATGAAATCAGTCTGACGGAAGGTCCTGATAGCTACTTTGGACAGAGTCTATGAAGGAGAAGAAGGAAGGGAACTACAGTATTTGTAACAATGAGTCGACTGAGGAACGGTCAGTGAGCGGTGATAGAAGGAAGCTGGTGACTACACCTACTGTTGCCTGTGCTTATGTTAAGGGTGTGAGTAGGGCGACAGGCGAGTGGTGAAAAGGAAGAAAGAGTGACTGAGGAGAAATAGCGACGATAGCTGAACCTCCACTCTGCACTACCGGACACCGGGTCCGAGCTTGCTAGTTCCTTCACGGCTAGTGGGAGAAACCGGATTCCCTGCTGGACTTCAGGTCGCAGAGGGGCCCTACAGTGCTGATACGTAACCGGAGTCAGGAAGAATAAGAGTCTAGCAGGGCCCTGCATATAGAGACTAGTTCTGTCCAAAAGAAGGCTCCACCACGCGGCGGGAGGGAAGGAGGCTGAGGAGGCCCTGCCCGGACCTGAATGCCAGCCAGGCCTGGAACCAGAGGCCGCAGCGGAATGCAGTCCCCGGTAGGGACGACGACGGAAGAGACCCAGCCGCAAGTGATGGAGATCGACTGGGAGGAGATGGAGTACCTAGACGACGTGGAATACACCGCCCAGAAGGAGAATGAGTGGCGACGCCGTGAGCAGGAGCAGCGGCAGAAGCAGGAGCAGCGAGAGGTGCAGCAGCTTCGCCAGAGGTACCGGGAAAAGGATCTCACTGACAAAGAGAACGTCAGGCGAGACAAAGGTACGCTCCGGGAACCGCGGCGCCAGGGGGCCATTAGAGACTTCAAACTCCAGGGGGGCTGGGGTTCATCCATGAACCAGGCCTGTACCAGGAGGTATTTGTCAACCGCAGGGATGTGGAGTCTCACCTGCCAGAGGGGCACCCGGGAAGGGATCTGATTATTGGGGATGTTGTCACCTACACAGCGGCACTGGGGTCTTAAGGGGTGGTATGCCCTGAATGTCTCCCGAGTCAGCGACCCCATCCATGAAGCCGGAAACGTACCCTGTGTCTCGGTGTCCCAGGCCCCAGCCAAATCAGCACCACTGCATCCTACCCTGCAACCTATTCCGTAACGCAACAGGCTAGTGCGTCCTCGACTAAGTCCCAGCGCACATCTGCGTCCCAATTGGAAACGCTGCAGAGCATCGCAACTGCCACAGCGACTTCTTTTGAGCCAAATCTGTATTTAGAAGAGGCACCTGTCAGGCCTCAAGGAAGTCGCAAAGCAAATCGCAAAATTGAGAAAAGGACTGTAGCTACCCAGACACAGGTAGCAGGACACGATCTTCTAGTGATGCGTTCCAGAGCGCACCGCATTCTTCCAGCCCCAGGTATGGAAGAAGTAACCACCATATCCAAAGAAGAACAGTAGGACCCAGACAGGTTTTACTGCAACTGTAAAAAGTTACGAAGAATTGCACTTTATTGTGAATGTGATAAATGTCTGAAGAAGTATACCCCAGTTGGGTAATGTGATTGTGTTATGATAGAAATGTGATTTTTCTAGGAATGTTCTTATGAAGGACTGCGTGCTGAGGACTTTGCCAGCCCAAAAAAAAATTTTTATGTAAATAGTTAGCACTTCGGTGCCCCATCTTGGTTTTACGTAAAGCCATTCTACCTCTGAAGAAAAACCCGTATGGTGTGGCCTTGAGTGAGGTCTGCAGCAGAGAAGTCCTGCAGCCCACCCAGGACCACCGTGGGAGGTTTTATACGGGTCCTCCACAAGAATTTAGTATTTATTGTGAAAAGTATATTTTGATATTTTTCTATTGCCATTTGTACACAATGTAACGTTAAAGTGTCCTTACCTCCCACAAGGGAAGAGTTATGTTTGATGTTATTATAAAAAATTGTTTTCTTTTTCAGCCCGGGAGTGCTGAATATAACTAGGGGGGGATGTGTGGCCCAGCTGCGCTTGGTGACACATGTTCCCTGGAGGATGCACAGAAAGGTAAATCACAAACACCTGATATTCACATGCACACTTTCCAGGAGCCACCAGAGGGAGCCCTTTAGATTCAGGTATATAGGGGTGTGGAGAAACGCAGCAGTAGGCATTCTAGCCAGACAGTGATTCTAGTTGTTGGTTGTACCTGAGACAGTTCAGTTCTCCTCAGAGCATCGGAGTGAGAGGATTCCTGTCAGAGCGTGTTAGAGAAAGACAAGCTGTTACCTCAGAGCAGGCTGACTGTTAGATCCCTAAGAACGTGGAAAGTGACTCTCGAAGTGAGCATGAAATCAGTCTGACGGAAGGTCCTGATAGCTACTTTGGACAGAGTCTATGAAGGAGAAGAAGGAAGGGAACTACAGTATTTGTAACAACGAGTCGACTGAGGAACGGTCAGTGAGCTGTGATAGAAGGAAGCTGGTGACTACACCTACTGTTGCCTGTGCTTATGTTAAGGGTGTGAGTAGGGCGACAGGCGAGTGGTGAAAAGGAAGAAAGAGTGACTGAGGAGAAATAGCGACGATAGCTGAACCTCCACTCTGCACTACCGGACACCGGGTCCGAGCTTGCTAGTTCCTTCACGGCTAGTGGGAGAAAACCGGATTCCCTGCTGGACTTCAGGTCGCAGAGGGGCCCTACAGTGCTGATACGTAACCGGAGTCAGGAAGAATAAGAGTCTAGCAGGGCCCTGTATATAGAGACTAGTTCTGTCCAAAAGAAGGCTCCACCACAATGTCGGCCGGGCGTAGCTGTTCTATACGGAGTTAAACTTAGCTTTATGCAAGTTGGGAACTCACACACTTTGGAAAGTAAGGAGGCCTTAAACCTACTCAGTGATTACTGGATGTGCATCCTCCACCCTGAGCAGCTTCCCGGGACGTACCTGCAAATACCACCAGTAAAGGTATGGAAAGAGACTGACTTGTGTGTGTCTGCCTTATTGCCTGCACCCCTGCACCGCCATATATCTCGAGGGATCAGTCTCGCCTGTGGGGGACTTAACATCTTGCTGCCCAGTAACAACCCCTCAGAGAATCTACCCTGCAGCGCTGGTCATCCTGATCAGAAACCACAGGTGGCGTCACGAACATTTCTAAATCCCCTGTAAATATACCTCCCCTTTGAGTGAGCGCCCAGGGCAACGGACCGAGCTGTGCTACCCGTGACCTCTCCCCCATTGAAGTGAATGGGCTCAGTGCCGAGTACCCCATAAGCCCTGGTACCGTGTGCGACTCACATGTGTGTTAGCAGGACCTGTGATGATGTCATGGTCGGGTGATCATCACATGGTCTGGATTAAAAAGGCTGTATGGAGAGTCAGTGTGTGTCTTGGGAGCGGAGGAACTCCCACGGAGCTCCAAGGAGGAGTGGAGGACATTGCCAGGTGTCTGCAGGTTGAAACCTGCAGAAAAAAGGACTCTGTTATACTTTATTTGTTTTCGGTTAAGCCAGGAATGCTGTGCTTTCATTTTCTGAACCCTGCCTTGGTGTATGCTGACTTCAATCAACCAGCAGGTGTTTCACTACCAAAGTGTTCCTGTGTCTACCTGAGGAAGCAGTTAAGCATGGCAACCCGCATAATATATATATATATATATAACATATATATATATATATCCCCTGGTACGGTCACTGTCAGATTCACAGTAGTAGAAGGAAAACTAGCTGCCACCACCAATCTTTTATACAGGCCGATTGGATGCCTGGTACAGGTAGTGCACGGCTTCAGAGGTGCGGCTTGCAGAGCAAGAGGAACAGAGCAATTAAATTGAATATATTTAATCTGAAAAGTAGGCAGTGTTTATAAAAATATATAAAGATGATACAAAGTGGTGAAAAAAGAATATGGTATATACAATTACATAGAATAAAAGTAATAAACAAAAGAAATGTACTAAACCTGATATTGCAGAGTTGGCTCTGTATCTTATGAAGGGGAGCTCTTTGTTTTTGTGGATGGGGGTAACGGTACAGAACAACAGCACACTGTGTCTCCAGGACTGACATTAACTTATTAACACAAGTCATGGCCACATACCTTCCCTCTGGGTACTTGTAACATGGCTCTTCTCTATGCTCTCCTCTAGTCTTTCCTCTATCATTTCATCTAACCTCTCCGCTATCCTCTCATCTAACCTCTCCTCCATTCCCTTCTCTATCCTCTCCTCTAACCACTCTGCTAACCTATTCTCTATCCTCTCCTCTAACCTCTTCCCTGTCCTCTCCATCCTCTCCTCTAACCTCGTCTATATCCTCTCCTCTAACCGTTCCTCTAGCCTCTTCTCTATCATCTCCTCTAACTTCTTCTCTATCCTCTCCTCTAACCTCTTCTCTATCCTCTCCTCTAACCTCTCCTCCATTCCCTTCTCTATCCTCTCCTCTAACCACTCTGCTAACCTATCCTCTATCCTCTCCTCTAACCTCTTCCCTATCCTCTCTATCCTCTCCTCTAACCTCGCCTATATCCTCTCCTCTAACCTTTCCTCTAGCCTCTTCTCAATCATCTCCTCTAACTTCTTCTCTATCCTCTCCTCTAACCTCTTCCCTATCCTCTCTATCCTCTCCTCTAACCTCGCCTATATCCTCTCCTCTAACCTTTCCTCTAGCCTCTTCTCAATCATCTCCTCTAACTTCTTCTCTATCCTCTCCTCTAACCTCTTCTCTATCCTCTCCATCCTCTCCTCTAGCCCCTTCTCTATCCTCTCCTCTAGCCTCTCCTCTAGCCTCTCCTCTATCCTCTCCTCTAGCCTCTCCTCTATCCTCTTCTCAATCATCTCCTCTAACTTCTTCTCTGTCCTCTCCTATAACATCTTCTCTAGACTTTTCTCTATCATCTCCTTTAACCTCTCCTTTATCCTCTCCACTAACCTCTCCTCTAACCTCTTCTCTATCCTCTCCTCTAACCTCTTCGCTATCCTCTCCATCCTCTCTTATATCCTCTCCTCTAGCGCCTTCTCTATCCTCTCCTCTAGCCTCTCCTCTATCCTCTCCTCTAGCCTCTCCTCTATCCTCTCCTCTAGCCTCTCCTCTATCCTCTCCTCTAGCCTCTCCTCTATCCTCTCCTCTAGCCCCTTCTCTATCCTCTCCATCCTCTCCTATATCCTCTCCTCTAGCCCCTTCTCTATCCTCTCCTCTATCCTCTCCTCTAGCCTCTCCTCTATCCTCTTCTCAGTCATCTCCTCTAACTTCTTCTCTGTCCTCTCCTCTAACCTCTTCTCTAGACTTTCCTCTATCATCTCCTCTAACCTCTCCTTTATCCTCTCCACTAACCTCTCTGTTATGTTACGGTAGCTGAGGAGTGCAGGTAAAAAAGGCAATACACCAGAGCAGTTGGAATCTATGAGATTGCAGTACCCTGACTAACCACCACAACTAGAGGCAGCCGTGGAGCGTTCCTACGATGGTCCTAGACGCCTCGTCACAGCCTGAGAAACTAACTACACCTAAAGATAGAAATAGGAAAGCTATCTGCCCGGAGCAGAACCCCAAAGATAATAGAAAGCCCCCAAACATATAATGGCGGTTAGACAAGAGGAAATACTGACACAGAAAGAAAATAGTATGAGCAAACGCTGGGGCCCAAACTATCTAAATAGAAAAGGACAGGAAGGGTACTTACTGCAATCCCAGAAAACCCTGAAAAACACCAACATACTAATTTCAAAATCACCTGAGATCACACGACCTCTACCACCTAAATTAGTTCTCTGGTGTAACAAAAACAGCAGCCACTGAAAAAACTGCAAAAAGCAAAAGTACAAAACACAGTGGCTGGACTAAACTGAGAGGGCAAAAAGCCCCGGAGGGGACCCAGAAGGCCCCCACAGAAGTGCAGGACAAAATGCAAAAATATAGCAAAAACACAAAATAAGAAATTGTCTTATCTGATAGCAGGAGATGCAGACACGACACAGCAGGCTACAAGGGAAACTGGAAAGAAGGATTCAGACCAGAACAATTGATCACCGGCAACCCTGATGGGAAAATGATTCCCTTAAATAAGACCAATCAGTAACACCTGATTCCCAATCCTCACTAGCACCGCTTGTAACCACCAGAGGGAGCCTCTGCTCAGAACTCATCTCAAACCCATTCACAACAGTACCCCCCCCTTGAGGAGGGGTCACCGAACCCTCATTTGAGCAACCAGGTCGGTCAGGATGAGTTCTATGATACGCACGGATAAGTCTCCTAGCATGGATGTCCGAAGCAAACACCCAAGAATTATCTTCCTGACCATAACCTCTCCATTTAACCAAATACTGGAGTCTTCGTCTAGAAAAACGAGAATCCAATATTTTCTCAACCACATACTCCAGATTGCCCTCAACCAAAACAGGGTCAGGAGGCACAGCAGCAGGAACCACTGGCTCAACAAACCTCTTCAACAAGGACCTGTGGAACACGTTATGGATCTTAAATGTCCCTGGAAGAAGCAAACGAAAAGAAACAGGATTAATAATCTCCATGATCTTATAAGGTCCAATGAACCTAGGCTTAAATTTAGGAGATGCTACTCTCATAGGAATATTCTTTGAGGACAACCAGACCAAATCCCCACTTTAAACCGAGGACCATCAGTCCTATGCCGGTTAGCAAACCGCTGGGCCTTCTCCTGAGAGAGGGACAACCTCTCCACTACCTGGTCCCAAATCTGCTGCATACGCTCAACAACAGAGTCAACACCTGGACAGACAGAAGCCTCCGTCTGTCCTGAAGAAAATCGAGGGTGAAACCCAGAATTACAGAAAAACGGAGACATCAAAGTGGCAGAGCTAGCCCTATTATTAAGAGCAAACTCAGCCAAAGGCAAAAAAGAGACCCAGTCATCCTGATCAGCAGACACAAAGCATCTTAGATAAGTCTCCAATGTCTGGTTTGTTCTCTCAGTTTGACCATTGGTCTGAGGATGAAATGCCGAGGAGAAAGACAATTGAACACCCAGTTTAGAACAAAAAGTCCTCCAAAATCTGGAAACAAACTGGACTCCTCTGTCAGACACAATGTTCTCAGGAATGCCGTGTAAACGAACCACGTGCTGAAGGAACAACGGCACCAATTCAGAGGAGGAAGGCAACTTAGGTAATGGCACAAGATGTATCATTTTGGAAAACCTATCACAAATTACCCAGATGGTGGTCATTCTCTGAGAAACAGGAAGATCGGAAATGAAATCCATAGAGATATGGGTCCATGGTCTCTTGGGCACAGGCAATGGCATCAACAAACCACTAGAGCGAGAGCAAGGCTTGGAGCGAGAGCAAGTCCCGCAGGACTGCACAAATTCCCTGACATCGCGAGACAAGGTAGGCCACCAAAAGGACCGACTAACCAAGTCTCTGGTACCAAAAATTCCGGGATGCCCAGCCAATGCGGAACAATGAATCTCAGACATCACACTCTTTTTCCATTGGTCCGGGACAAACAATTTTCCAACAGGGCAGCGCTCGGGCCTATCCTCCTGACACCCCTCCAGAGCAAGTCTCAAATTAGGCGAGATGGCGGAAAGAACTACACCCTCCTTCAAAATAACAGAGAAATCAGATAGCTCAGGAGAGTCCGCAAGGAAACTCCTCGAGAGGGCATCCGCCTTAACATTCTTAGTGCCAGGAAGAAAGGAAACCACAAAATTAAAACGTGTGAAAAACAAGGCCCACCTGGCCTGTCTAGGATTGAGTCGCTTGGCAGATTCCAGATAGACCAGATTCTTATGGTCCGTAAGGACCACCACCTGATGTTTGGCTCCCTCCAGCCAATGTCTCCACTCTTCAAAAGCCCACTTCATGGCCAATAACTCCCGATTACCCACGTCATAATTACGTTCAGTAGGAGAAAATTTTCGAGAGAAAAAGGCACAAGGGTTACTTTTAGAGGTCTCTGGATCTTTTTGGGACAAAACGGCACCTGCCCCAATTTCAGAGGCATCAACCTCCACCTGAAATGGCAGAGAAACATCAGGCTGCCGTAGAACAGGAGCAGAAGTGAATCTCTGCTTAAGTTCCTGAAACGCAGAGACTGCCTCAGGAGGCCAATTCACCACATCAGAACCCTTTCTGGTCAAATCAGTTAATGGTTTAACAATAACAGAGAAATTACCAATAAATTTACGATAAAAATTGGCAAAACCCAAAAATCTCTGAAGAGCCTTTAATGAAGTAGGTTGGACCCAATCACAGATGGCCTGAACCTTGACCGGGTCCATTTCAATAACAGATGGGGACAAAATGAATCCCAGAAATGAGATCTTCTGTACGCCAAAAAGACACTTTGATCCCTTCACATACAGAGCATTCTGTCTCAAAATCTGGAATACAGTTCGAACATGTTTCACATGAGAGTCCCAGTCATTAGAAAAAATCAAGATATCATCCAAATAAACAATCAGAAACTTGTCCACAAAATCCCTGAAAATGTCATTCATGAAGGACTGGAAGACGGAAGGAGCATTAGTGAGCCCAAAGGGCATCACAAGGTACTCAAAATGCCCTTCAGGGGTGTTAAATGCCGTCTTCCATTCATCCCCGTGCTTAATGCGAATAAGGTTATACGCCCCCCTGAGGTCAAGCTTGGTAAACCAAGTAGCGTTTTTCACCCTGGAAAACAGGTCAGAAATCAAGGGTAACGGGTATTGATATTTCACAGTAATATTGTTCAAGAGACGATAATCAATACACGGCCTTAATGAACCATCTTTTTTGGCCACAAAGAAAAAACCGGCACCTAAGGGTGAAGAGGATGGTCTGATATGACCCTTCTCCAATGATTCCTTGATATAAGACCGCATAGCGTCATGTTCAGGTATAGACAAGTTAAAGAGGCGACCCTTAGGGAATTTACTACCTGGCACTAATTCAATAGCGCAGTCATAGCTCCTATGGGGAGGTAAGGATGCAGATTTACTTTCGCTAAACACATCAGAAAAATCAAACAAAAAGTCAGGAACATCCTCAGCCTGGGGGAGGCAGAAAAAACAGGAGTGTTGGTATTAACACATTGGCAGCCCCAACTGGTTACAGACACAGATTTCCAATCCAAAACAGGATTATGAGACTGTAACCAAGGGAAACCCAGCACGATAATGTCATGCAGATTATATAGAACCAAAAATTTGCAGCACTCCTGGTGATCAGGTTCAACCCTCATTATCACCTGAGTAGAAAACTGGGGTTTATTCTCAGCCAAAGGGGTAGAATCGATCCCCAGTAGGGGAATAGACTTCTGTAGGGGTATCAAGGGAAATCCACAACGTTTAGCAAAATCATAATCCATCAGGTTAATAGCTGCTCCAGAATCAACGAAAGCCTGAGCAGAAAATGAGGACAGAGAGCATATCAGAGTGACAGTTAATAAAAACTTAGTCTGAACACCACCCAAGACAACTGAGCGTGCAAAACGTCTTCCCCGCTTAGGGCAGACTGAAATAGCATGAGAGGCATCACCACAGTAGAAACATAACCCATTGCGCTTTCGAAACTCATGACGCTGTGCCCCAGACACCACTCCATCACACTGCATGGGCTCAGCAGCTGGCTCACAAGGCAACACCACTCCACGCATACTTCTCCGCTCACGCAAACGTCTGTCAATTTGAATCGCTAATGACATAGAACCATTGAGACCAGAGGGGACAGGGAATCCCACCATAACATCCTTTACATTATCCGACAGACCCTTCCGGAAAAGGGCCGCCAAAGCGTCGTCATTCCATTTGGTCAGGACTGCCCACCTACGGAATCTCTGACAGTATAACTCAGCGTCATCAAGCCCCTGATTTAATGCCAACAAGGCTTTTTCAGCTTGATCAGTGATATTAGGCTCATCGTACAATAACCCCAAAGCCTGAAAAAATACATCAACATCACTCAAAACAGGATCCCCAGGTGTCAGGGAAAAAGCCCAATCCTGAGGATCGCCGCGCAGGAGAGAGATGACAATTTGAACCTGCTGCGCTGCGTTTCCTGAGGACTTAGATTTTAAGGCAAGAAACAATTTACAATTATTTTTGAAATTCTGAAACTTAGCTCGATCCCCTGAAAACAAATCTGGCATGGGGATCCTAGGTTCCACAACAGGCAACCTAGCAAGATATGCAGCAATACTCTGAACCTCAGTGGCAAGCTGATCCACACGGCCAGACAACTGTGCAAACTCCATTGGGAGAAAAGATCCTCCCCAGCACCCAGAGATACAGAGGGAAAAAAAAAAAAAAAAAAAAAAAAAAAAAAAAAAAAAATGCAACAAACAGAAAAATATCTCTGACAACTTTTCTTCCTTCAAAATTTTTTTTTTTTTTTTTTCCCTTCTGTGAGTACCATACAATTTTTATGGCCGGTGATACTGTTATGTTACGGTAGCTGAGGAGTGCAGGTAAAAAAGGCAATACACCAGAGCAGTTGGAATCTATGAGATTGCAGTACCCTGACTAACCACCACAACTAGAGGCAGCCGTGGAGCGTTCCTACGATGGTCCTAGACGCCTCGTCACAGCCTGAGAAACTAACTACACCTAAAGATAGAAATAGGAAAGCTATCTGCCCGGAGCAGAACCCCAAAGATAATAGAAAGCCCCCAAACATATAATGGCGGTTAGACAAGAGGAAATACTGACACAGAAAGAAAATAGTATGAGCAAACACTGGGGCCCAAACTATCTAAATAGAAAAGGACAGGAAGGGTACTTACTGCAATCCCAGAAAACCCTGAAAAACACCAACATACTAATTTCAAAATCACCTGAGATCACACGACCTCTACCACCTAAATTAGTTCTCTGGTGTAACAAAAACAGCAGCCACTGAAAAAACTGCAAAAAGCAAAAGTACAAAACACAGTGGCTGGACTAAACTGAGAGGGCAAAAAGCCCCGGAGGGGACCCAGAAGGCCCCCACAGAAGTGCAGGACAAAATGCAAAAATATAGCAAAAACACAAAATAAGAAATTGTCTTATCTGATAGCAGGAGATGCAGACACGACACAGCAGGCTACAAGGGAAACTGGAAAGAAGGATTCAGACCAGAACAATTGATCACCGGCAACCCTGATGGGAAAATGATTCCCTTAAATAAGACCAATCAGTAACACCTGATTCCCAATCCTCACTAGCACCGCTTGTAACCACCAGAGGGAGCCTCTGCTCAGAACTCATCTCAAACCCATTCACAACACCTCTCCTCTAACCTCTTCTCTATCCCTCCTTTGCCTTGGCCCCATTACCTCTCATCTCATTCCTCTCCTCTCCCCACCTCATAAGTCCTTACCTTACAGTAACTTATTCTGACTTCTGTTACACAATACTATCACTCAGAGAAACTGTGTCAGGAGCCCACGGCTCTCTCCGGCTACTATCCTATAATCTTTTCTCCCATCCATCTCCAAACACTTAAAAATCCTTCTATCTTAATTGTGCCCATAAAATACTGCCCTCTACAGACTGAAATTAGTACTACAATTATTATTCTTAGGTTTCTTTTTCATCAGTTCTGTGCCCAGATCAGTATACTGGATTTTTAGCTTCTATGCTCTGTAGGTCAATGTTTTTTGTGTTTCTTCTTATTTCTTTCCAGATACTTTCTCGTACATTCTTTATGCTTGTGTGAACAGGAGGAATTAGGGGGATTTCTACACTACATGAGGCTCGTATTAGGCTGGATACAAATGTCTGTCTGGAACATTCCCAGGAAATACCAATAGAAAAATTAATCAAGAACTTTACAACCAGTAAAGTAAATAAACTTGTAGATTTTCACATGTAAATGAGTGGTAGGCAATAACACAAATCACATCCCCGATAAAAGGAACAGATGCCGCTAAGATTTGTATCCTCATGTTCTGTCTTTCCATTTATTATATTGGGGATTTCATTATTTTGCTGTCATTTTAAATCTAAATAATTATCTTAAGAAATGTTATATTTGATGATGATGATGATGATGATGATGCTGGTAAGTTTGTCCCTATAGCCCAATCGGATTTCTTTTCTCTGCTCTGGAATTTAAGGTCTTTCTGTACTGACACATTGTAACTTTACTAGAAAAAAAGTTTTGAGTCTTTTCGTTTTATCAAATTTAACGTCTGAATATTAAACAGAAAATTAAACAGTAAAATGTTTCCATGTATACAATGTAGATGAATGTGGGACGAGTATACACCACGGTGCAGCCCTAGTTGTCCACCACGCTTACTTTAATGGCTGATGATAATTTGGGCAGAGTTTTTCTCTCCGTGGGTCCTGTGGTGCTGGAGAACATTTATAGAAGCAATCCAAAGTATCAGGAAATTGAGGATAACCAAGCCCCAGGAAGATGTGGTCATCCTTTACAACTGGTTAGGTTTGTGGCACTTGTAACCAGTTCTAGACAGGGGTCCTCATCGTTACCTTTGCTTGTTCTTGTACTCACTCCAAATTTTCAAACAGGTCAGGCCCCAGATGTTCGGGTCTGGCAGATTCGGCTGAACAGTTAAAAAATAGTTTTGGTTCGGGTAGCAGAACAGTACCGTGACCCGAAGCCAGAATCTATTCACTTGAATGGGCGGGCAAAACATCCAGTGTTTGCCGCAATGTCATGTGCATAACAGTGCGGCAAACACTGCAGTAAAATCATTACCGCCATACAGAGAGCCGCAGTTCCCAAGCTGTCAAATGAGAGCGTGAGCGCACAGCTGTGATCGGAGGTATAAAGTTTACCTCCGGTCACTGGTGTCAGCTGATGGGACTACTGCTCTCATCATCTGCTGCCTACTGCCGCTTATAACAGTGAGAGAAGGAGCAACTGACGGGTGTATTCAGTGCCTGCGCCCTAAATAAATAATTTAAAAAAAAGCATAGATTCCCCCATATTTTTGATAACCAGCCAGGCAAAACTGACAGCTGCGGGTTGCAACCCTGTCAGCATTAGCAAGGCTAGTTATCAAGAATAGAGGGGTCCCTACATTATTTTTTTTAATTATTTAAATAAATAATTAAAAAAAAAAGGTGTGGGGTACCCACCAATTTTGACAACCAGCCAAGCTAAAGCAGACAGATGGGGGCTGGTATTCTCAGGCTGGTAAGGGGCCATGGATATTGCCCCCAGCCTAAAAAAAGCAGCCCACAGCCGCCCCAGGTAAGGCAAGGCGCATCTATTAGAAGCCCTCGTCTCCTGTATTAATACAAAAATAAAACACAAACATATCCCTCACCTGTCCATCGGTCTGTCCCGTGCCGTAATCCATGTTTGGGGATAAACAGTTTTCAACCTGGAAGGTGCCAAGATGCGACCGTCCAACTTTACTGTTCGGGTTCGCCTATCTCTAGTAGAAAGACGAGGGATGGGGCTCCGTCTATGTTGGGGACCCTTACTGCCAAGGACTCATCATCATCCTAACTCATCTTTAAGTCCAAACCTGGATTTTGGTTTTTGGAGGATCCACAAATATTCCTCTTCGGACGGGACCCATCATATTTTTTTTAAAAGGAAACAGTAGAACAAAAAAGGTCATTACTGTCTGGGGAAGAGGGAAGGCTAAAACCCCTCATGAATACCGACTTCAGGGGTATGTTCACACGTGGCATTTTTGATGCATTTTCTTCATCACGAGAGATGCAGGATATGACCAGAAAACTGCAGGCAGAAATTACACATACGGTATTTTCTTTATCTTTCTTACGCTTTTTTTGTACAATTTTGATTTTTTTTTTGTGCAGTTTTTGGTAAGATGATTTATTTTTCAATGTGCATAAACTGCGGTAAGATCGCTAAGAAACTGACATAAACATTAAAAAAAACGCACCGCAGGTAAAAAAAAAAAAAACGGGGAAAAAAACGCAAAGTGTGAATGATATGCTGCATTTTTCACTGATTAAAAACAAGTAGAAAAGACTCATCAGAAACGCAAGGTGTGAACAAGCCCCAGACCACCACATATTCAGGAAAGTAAGTCATGCTCCAGCCATTTCCCAACATCTTAAGATGGTGACATCCTCAGACATATCCAATAAGATTGAATCCTTTTTACTGCGACGTTTCAGACTTTGCCCAGGTCCTTATTCATGGAAATCACCAAATCTGCCTGAATGAAGCGCTGGTAGATCTGCGGGACTCTATGAGAGTGGTCTGCGCCCCCTTACTGCCCCTGCAGGGCGCTCTGTGTACTTCCACCCACAGCAGGAGAGCGCCACACAGTGGATGACTCGTGCCAGGCAGCTCCTGGCACACCACCGGCTGCTCCGGCTCGGAGGGCCAGGATTAGCGCGGTACAACTTATCATTTCAGCGGCCGTATTGGAAAGCTTTGATATTTTCTGTGTGTTTTCTCTGTGCTTTGTTTGGGGGCATTTACTGCGGATTAACGATTCCCCTGCAATGAATTCTCATAAAGGGATAAATGGCTGATCAGACAATGCGGCGATCAAGGGAGAAGCTGGCCGTGCCATCATAGCAGCCGGATCCAATTACTGCCAAGGCCAATAAAGAAAACAAAATCCTTATTAAATATTAAATAAAATTCCCTTCTCAGCTCCGGCCGGGAATTTCTAATCATCTGGAGGAGCGACATGAGCTCGCCGCGCAGCACCGCACAAATTAAAAGGGGTTTAGTATTAAGTGTTCATGGCACAAAGTCTAAGAACCTGCAAGCAGCTTAGTCTACATGTGCACGAGCAGCCGTGGGTAAAGTGCCAGGCAGTGCCAGACGGAGCGGGCAGGTGTCCTGCAAGGGTCGCCCAGGTCCAGGCACATTGTGGAGCCGCTGCAGATGTCGAGCGTCCCTGAATAGATGAGATAATAAGACTGGAACCATAACTGTATGCAAAAATGGTGGGGGAGGGGATATACACAAGGGGGACCTGCACATCAGGTGGTGGAGGGGGGACCTGCGCATCAGGTGGTAGAGGGGGACCTGCACATCAGGTGGTGGAGGGGGGACCTGCGCATCAGGTGGTGGTGGGGGGACCTGCACATCAAGTGGTGGAGGGGGGACCTGCGCATCAAGTGGTGGAGGGGGGACTTGCACATCAGGTGGTGAAGGAGGGACCTGCGCATCAGGTGGTGGAGGGGGGACCTGCGCATCAGGTTGTGGAAGGGGTCCTGCACATTAGGTGGTGGAGGGGAAACTTGCGCATCAGGTGGTGGAGGGGGGACCTGCGCATCAGGTGATGGAGGGGGGACCTGCGCATCAGGTGGTGGAAGGGAGGACCTGCGCATCAGGTGGTGGAGGGGGGAAACCTGCGCATCAGGTGGTGGAGGGGAGACCTGCGCATCAGGTGGTGGAAGGGAGGACCTGCGCATCAGGTGGTGGAGGGGGGAGACCTGCGCATCAGGTGGTGAAAGGGAGGACCTGCGCATCAGGTGGTGGAAGGGAGGACCTGCGCATCAGGTGGTGGAGGGGGGAGACCTGCGCATCAGGTGGTGGAGGGGAGACCTGCGCATCAGGTGGTGGAGGGGGACCTGCGCATCAGGCGGTAGAGGGGGGACCTGCGCATCAGGTGGTGGAGGGGGGACCTGTGCATCAGGTGGTGGAGGGGGGACCTGTGCATCTGTGTCGACCCGCCACCACAATTGTGGATTACCAGGGCAATGGGGTACTCAGAGCCGAGCCCATGGAAGTCTATGGGGATTTTGTCACAGGTAGCTGTGGCTCGGTCTGTGGCCCGGGCGGTCTGGCGTATGTTGGGGAAATATTTACAGGGGATAGGTTTATATACAGTTCGTGACGCCACCTGTAGTATTCTGGTAATTAGTACCAGCGCTGCTGTAGATCTCTGAGGGGATGGTGATGCAGCTAGATGTCGGGTCCCCTACAGGTGGGACTGGTCCCTCAAAGTCTATGAAGTTAGTGAAGTCGGGTGCAGATAAATAACACAGTCTCACACGGTCAGCGTCTTTCCATACCTTTACTTGTAAGATGTTCAGGCAGGTCCCAGGGAGGCTGATCCAAGGAGAGTGTATCTTGAGACAGCAGCTGGACAAGTTAGGGGCCTCCTTTACTTCCAATACAATGAGTACAACCAGCCTGAAGCGTAGTTCCCTCAATAACTCCAGCTAATCTATAGCTGTACCGCCCAGTCAGCTTTGTGTTAGGAGCCTTCCTGCGAGGGAGCTGAATTCTTATCTTATCGTGCACTGATTCAAAGTCTTCACTCCCCTGACCCCAGTTACGTACTGACTATAAGGGGCTTGTTTGCCGCGACCTAAGGTCCGGTAAATTCCTGGTTTTCTTATCACTATGCTTGAAACAGTAGTGATCCTTCGGTCCCCAGTGACCGGTAGCAATGTGCAGGACTTCTTCAATCCGTAAGCACTATTCCAATAAACCACTGTGCCTTTCGCCTTGTCCTCGCTGGTAACATAAGCACTCACACTAGCCAAGGGTCGAGCAGTCACTTCTTTCTTTTCCTTCACTTCAAAGTTAGTTACAGATGCTCAGTTTTCAATAGGCAGGAGCACGTCTCTGAACCTTATACCGTCCTTTAGACAGGATACTGAAGACTTTCTGCACTAAACTTCTTCTTTCCTTCCAGTGTATGCTGATGAGGTACAGCTCTGACTAGGCTAAGGTGAATTAAAGCACCTATACTAGACTCCACTTTCCGAACTGATGATAGAGCAATCTGGACTGCTTCCTCCCTCAGACGTCTTCTCTCTCTGAAGTCCAGACATGTCATGGGTGCATCGCCATGAAGATCGTCGCGATTGCACATTCTGACTTCTCACAGCTGAGCTGCTGTTTCTTTGTTTTTTGGTAATGAGAGAGTTAATTTTTCCTAGCTCTTTGCTAAGGCTAGGTGCAGCCTCGCCCGGCTGCTTTTGATTATGTTCTAATTAGTTTCCTTTATATTTCTGCCAGTCTGGGTGTTAGACGCCGGTGAAAGCATTCATGTAGTTTAGCAGACTGGATCGGTTCTGAGAATATTTAAGCTAAGAGCTCCTTAGTTGTTTTTACTCTTACAGCTTATAGTTTTTTCTCTGAGACCTTAGGTGTTCCTACTGTGTGTGAGTGTTGTATGTAAGACTTTATTTACTTTATGTCTTGTCTTTGTTGTATGTCTTTCTGTTCATTAACCGTTACCCGTTCATTCCCTTTGGTGGTATTCAGGGTCCTTCTTAGGACTAGAATACAGTTGGCAGGGATTGATAGGAGACAGGGTTTACGCTGGTGGCCTGGACCTCTGTACCTTTAACAGTACCTCCAGGTTGAGGGATTAGTTAGGACCCCAGTTTAGGGTCAGCTTAGACCCCGGTCACCCTCTAGCCGGAGACAGCGTATAACGGATTCCGTTTTGACCCTCTGGACATTCTGTCAGGTAAATCTATGTTATCATATATCTATGCGCATGTTATATAGTATGTTGCCCTTTTGATATAGATTACTGACATCACATATATATATCTGCTATACAGCGTGACATTTTCACCGGCCAAACTAAAGATTCTCCCAGCTGTCATGGATCCAGTAGCCCAGCTGGCCCGGCAGTTGCAGGGGTTGTCCATGGAATTTGCAGACATTAAGTCCAAGGTTTTGTCCCTCCCGGAGCAAACCAGATCTGAACCTAAGGTTGCTCTCCCTGACAGGTTCACTGGTGGGCGGGACAAATTTTTTACTTTCCGGGAGGCATGTAAATTGTACTTTCGGCTGCGGCCTCGGTCATCTGGGAGTGAAGAGCAGAGGGTGGGAATTGTTATCTCGCTCTTACAAGGGGACCCTCAATCTTGGGCGTTCTCTATTCCTCCAGGCTCCCCAGATCTCCAGTCAGTGGATCGATTTTTTACTGCCCTGGGTCTGGTATATGATGATCCGGATCGAGTCTCCCTTGCTGAAACAAGGTTACGTAAAATACGGCAAGGAAATCGTCCAGCGGAGGAATATTCTTCTGAGTTCCGTAGATGGGCAACAGATACTCAGTGGAATGACCCAGCTCTTAGGAGCCAGTTTTGTCAAGGGTTGTCTGACAAATTAAAGGATGTGTTGGCTCAGTATGATTCTCCTCCATCACTGGAGGCTGCTATGGCCCTCGCTATTCGCATTGATAGACGACTTCGGGGAAGACGCGAGGTAACTCCGCCCCCCATGATGACTCCACCTACTACTAAAGTCCCTTATACTGAGGTTCCCCTGGTCTGTTCTGAGGAACCCATGCAGTTGGGAGGGACATCATTTTGTAGGAGGGAATCGGCGGTGCGCCGCAAGACTAGAAGGTGTTTCTTTTGCGGGAGAGAGGGACATTTCGTTGGGGGGTGTCCATCCCGGACCTCTTTGAGCCAAGGAGTTAACCTGGGAGTGTGTATTTCGTCCCCAAATCCCTCTCAGTTTCTCGTGCCTGCGGAGGTGGTGATTGGTACTAGAACTGAGAGGATTTCTGTTTTTCTTGATAGTGGGTCCGGGGCTAATTTGGTGGACGCTCGGTTTGCCCAGGTGCATGGTATGCAACTGAGTGTATTGGCCAAACCGGTCCCTATACTCTCTATTGATTCTAGACCTCTTGGTCAAGGTAGCTTGGTACAAGCTGTTCATAACATAGATCTTCGAGTAGGGGCAATACATAAAGAGCAATTGTCTTGTTATGTGTTGGAGGGTCTACCTACTCCTATTGTGTTGGGACTTCCTTGGTTGGCTAAACATAACCCAGTGATTGATTGGCAATCCAGAAAGATAAGCCAGTGGGGTGAATTTTGCAAGAATAACTGCATGAGCACGGTCATCGGTGCGGTTGTGCCTAGGACTTTGCCTCCTTTTCTGGAGGACTTTGGGGAGATGTTCTCAGAGGAGGGGTGTAAAGAGTTTCCTCCTCATCGCGCATATGACTGCTCAATAAAGTTGCTTCCTGATGCCTTATCTCGTACTTTCCCAAGGGCCGGGAAGACGGATGATCCGGTTCCTATTCCTCAGGAGGGAGTTGTAGTGTCAGCTGTATGCTCTGAGCTTGAGGGGGAAGTATTGGGGGCTCAGGGGGACGCCCCTGTGGGACTTCCAGGGAGACTGATAGTTCCAGATCGCTTAAGACTGAAGGTTACGGGGAACCGTTACAAACGGATGGCTGATAGGAGGAGAGTTTCTGGTCTAGATCTGAAGGTGAACGATCTGGTTTGGTTGTCTACCAGGAATATAAAACGTAAAGTTTCCTCCTGGAGGTTGGGTCCCAGATTCATCGGGCCGTACAGGATCAGTTCCATAATTAATCCTGTGGCATTTCGTCTGGACCTCCCTCCTACGTTTAAAAATCATAATGTGTTTCACAAGTCATTACTTAAAAAGTATGTGGCACCAGTCATACTGTCACCTCTACCTCCTTCAGTGGTGGTCAATGATAACGTGGAAATTCATGGGTCGAAAATTATTGACTCACGTCTCAGTCGCCGATCCCTTCAGTACTTAGTTCAGTGGAGGGGGTATGGTCCTGAGGAGGGGACGTGGGTCCCTGCGTCTGATTTTAACGCAGATCGATTGGTTCGGACCTTTCACACAACTCACCCGGACAGACCTGGTCATGAGGGTCCGGAGGCCCCTCGTAGAAGGGGGGGTACTGTCATGGGTGCATCGCCATGAAGATCGTCGCGATTGCACATTCTGACTTCTCACAGCTGAGCTGCTGTTTCTTTGTTTTTTGGTAATGAGAGAGTTAATTTTTCCTAGCTCTTTGCTAAGGCTAGGTGCAGCCTCGCCCGGCTGCTTTTGATTATGTTCTAATTAGTTTCCTTTATATTTCTGCCAGTCTGGGTGTTAGACGCCGGTGAAAGCATTCATGTAGTTTAGCAGACTGGATCGGTTCTGAGAATATTTAAGCTAAGAGCTCCTTAGTTGTTTTTACTCTTACAGCTTATAGTTTTTTCTCTGAGACCTTAGGTGTTCCTACTGTGTGTGAGTGTTGTATGTAAGACTTTATTTACTTTATGTCTTGTCTTTGTTGTATGTCTTTCTGTTCATTAACCGTTACCCGTTCATTCCCTTTGGTGGTATTCAGGGTCCTTCTTAGGACTAGAATACAGTTGGCAGGGATTGATAGGAGACAGGGTTTACGCTGGTGGCCTGGACCTCTGTACCTTTAACAGTACCTCCAGGTTGAGGGATTAGTTAGGACCCCAGTTTAGGGTCAGCTTAGACCCCGGTCACCCTCTAGCCGGAGACAGCGTATAACGGATTCCGTTTTGACCCTCTGGACATTCTGTCAGGTAAATCTATGTTATCATATATCTATGCGCATGTTATATAGTATGTTGCCCTTTTGATATAGATTACTGACATCACATATATATATCTGCTATACAGCGTGACAAGACACAGACTCCAGACGTCTTCTCTGTCCGAAGACAGGAACTAGACTCACTAAATCACTCTAACACATACGCCTTGACCACTCCCTCAAGAGTAAACTCCACTACCCTAAGGGTGTGTCTAGTATATGTTGAGTGAATGAATATTTAGCATTAAACTGCTGTCTCGCCACACACTCTCCAGGGTACTGCGTGTGCCTAACACCAGGGCTACACATTCCCCCATGGTAAAAGACAGCACTCCCGGGCTGTAAAATACAAAAGAGACAGTTTTGTTTATGCATGAAAACATTAAACAATTAACATTGGTTCGTCCCATCCGGGAGGTGAGGATATCTTGAACGTTGCGAACAATATAGAAATACAAAAAGTATTAAATAGCATTCAATAAATATACAATATACTTGTGAAGGACCCGCACCAAACCTTCAACGTAGGTCCTGGGTGGGCTGCAGGACATCCAAATGCAGACCTCACTCAGTGCCACACCACACGGGTTTTGTTTTCAGAGGTAGTTGTGCTGGTTTATGTAAAACCAAAATAAGGCACCGAAGCGCAACTATGTACAAGTAAGTTCTGGGTTAGCACAGTCCTCAACCTCAAAGTCTAATGTAAAACCAAAGACATAAATATAATATCACATTATTATACTAAAGTGCAAAAACTTTTTCTGGTTACTATTTACCCAGCCGGGCATTCTACGGTTAGCAAAATATATATGCATCATATACGTTGTACTTTTCAACTTGTGCAAAAACTTATAAAACATTTTCAAACTTTCTACTTATGGTAGACCCGATATGGATCTCACCGATTCTCCTTTTCTATCTATTCATTTTCAAATAATACACTTTCCAATACATTTTCCACCCCGGGGGCTGGAACAATGCAATGGGCCCTAGATCCCAGGACTAACAAATCATGCGCTGCGATTAGGGTCTGGGTCGCCACAGTTCTCGTGCGAACCTCTAGGGGCGCAACGGGTACATTCTCTTCACGTGACACCGATTGCATTTCAATCACAGTTAACGATATGGACCGTGTCATGGATTGCGATTGAGACTGGGTCGCATGTTGCGATGAAGATATAACTTTCTTTTGCGATGAACTCTGGGTCGCTAGTTGCGATGAATTTGCAGGGGGCGATGCTGGGGCACGGCCGGTTACTGCTTGATCTAGAGACGGGGACGCTGCGGTAGTGGTGACGTTACCTGGTCTGGGACGGGGTCACGGACGATGGCGACGTTAAGGGCATACCATCCCTTCATCCCCAATGCCGTGTATATGTGACGATGTCTCCATTGGCTAAGTCCCTCCCGGGATGGCCTTGCGGTAGGTGAGATTCTACGTCACGCCTGCTGACAAAGACCCCTGGGTAGAGGCCCGGTTCACGGATAAAGCCCCAGCCCTTCCGGAGCTGGAACTCAGTCACACACCCCTGCCGCCGCGGTTCCCTCAGGGTACCTTTTCTCTCTCCGGACACTCTCTTTGTCCGCGATCAGCTCTGCATGTTGTCGCTGACGGTTCCGCTGAGTTTCCCGCTCTTCCTCCTGCTGGCGTTTCTTCTTCTCCTCACGACTCTGCCATTCCTGTTCCCACTGGGCGGTATAGGCGACGTCATCCAGGCGCGCCATTTCGTCCCAGTCCACATCTGGTAGTGACGGACAGGACCCTCCGGTGTCCCTGCCGGGGACCGATCATCTGCTGCGGCCTCTTGGCCGGGCGGGCGTTCCGGGATTGGCTGTACCTCCTCAACCTCCTTCGCTTCCACCGCTTCACCGGTGGGATCGGGATCGGTACTTTCGGGGGCAGCCTCCGGTTGCTCCTTCGCCTTGGGCAGCAGACTCTTCGGTATCTGGAATCGTGGGGGGTCGTTGAGGGGAGAGATCACCGTGTCCCACAGCCTCCGCTGTTCCAGGGTACGCCGGCGTCTCTCGATCTCTTCAAAGCCAGGTTGGTACTGGACCATCTTCTTCAGGCGTGCATTTTCTTCTTGAATCTCTAGCAACGCCTGCTGCAGGTGCAGGACCACGGATAACTCCGGTGCTGGTGGCAGCTTGGCTGGGGCACGGGGCCTGCCTTCCTCCGCTTCCCTGCTCGGCTGCACACGTCCTGCTTCCATGATGTTCCAGAAGATTCTCTTTTCTTTCTGCGGAGACATCCGGTCTCTTCCGTGGAGGTGGGGTTTGCGTCTCCTCCTCCTCGCAGGGAAGGTGAAGAGGAGGCGGACCTCCTTTGCTGTAGGGCAGGATCGCATGTTGTAATAGCACTTTGAGAGGGCAGGCATTTTCTTCGCGCCACTGGGGGGTACACGCCCACGAAGGTACGCCCACCTTCTTCTCCAGCGCCTGAGGGCGCGAATATGGCGACAAAAATGGCGATTTTGGCGCCAAAAGTGCAAACAGTCCTTTTTCACAAAAACAATTCCTTAGGCACACAGGGCTCGCAATTCTGCGAGTTTCGCATCCTGTTCGTGACGCCAAGTTGTGTCGACCCGCCACCACAATTGTGGATTACCAGGGCAATGGGGTACTCAGAGCCGAGCCCATGGAAGTCTATGGGGATTTTGTCACAGGTAGCTGTGGCTCGGTCTGTGGCCCGGGCGGTCTGGCGTATGTTGGGGAAATATTTACAGGGGATAGGTTTATATACAGTTCGTGACGCCACCTGTAGTATTCTGGTAATTAGTACCAGCGCTGCTGTAGATCTCTGAGGGGATGGTGATGCAGCTAGATGTCGGGTCCCCTACAGGTGGGACTGGTCCCTCAAAGTCTATGAAGTTAGTGAAGTCGGGTGCAGATAAATAACACAGTCTCACACGGTCAGCGTCTTTCCATACCTTTACTTGTAAGATGTTCAGGCAGGTCCCAGGGAGGCTGATCCAAGGAGAGTGTATCTTGAGACAGCAGCTGGACAAGTTAGGGGCCTCCTTTACTTCCAATACAATGAGTACAACCAGCCTGAAGCGTAGTTCCCTCAATAACTCCAGCTAATCTATAGCTGTACCGCCCAGTCAGCTTTGTGTTAGGAGCCTTCCTGCGAGGGAGCTGAATTCTTATCTTATCGTGCACTGATTCAAAGTCTTCACTCCCCCTGACCCCAGTTACGTACTGACTATAAGGGGCTTGTTTGCTGCGACCTAAGGTCCGGTAAATTCCTGGTTTTCTTATCACTATGCTTGAAACAGTAGTGATCCTTCGGTCCCCAGTGACCGGTAGCAATGTGCAGGACTTCTTCAATCCGTAAGCACTATTCCAATAAACCACTGTGCCTTTCGCCTTGTCCTCGCTGGTAACATAAGCACTCACACTAGCCAAGGGTCGAGCAGTCACTTCTTTCTTTTCCTTCACTTCAAAGTTAGTTACAGATGCTCAGTTTTCAATAGGCAGGAGCACGTCTCTGAATCTTATACCGTCCTTTAGACAGGATACTGAAGACTTTCTGCACTAAACTTCTTCTTTCCTTCCAGTGTATGCTGATGAGGTACAGCTCTGACTAGGCTAAGGTGAATTAAAGCACCTATACTAGACTCCACTTTCCGAACTGATGATAGAGCAATCTGGACTGCTTCCTCCCTCCAGACGTCTTCTCTCTCTGAAGTCCAGACACAGACTCCAGACGTCTTCTCTGTCCGAAGACAGGAACTAGACTCACTAAATCACTCTAACACATACGCCTTGACCACTCCCTCAAGAGTAAACTCCACTACCCTAAGGGTGTGTCTAGTATATGTTGAGTGAATGAATATTTAGCATTAAACTGCTGTCTCGCCACACACTCTCCAGGGTACTGCGTGTGCCTAACACCAGGGCTACACACATCAGGTGGTGGAGGGGGGACCTGCGCATCAGGTGGTGGAGGGGGGACCTGCGCATCAGGTGATGGAGGGGAGACCTGCACATCAGGTGGTGGAGGGGGGACCTGCACATCAGGTGGTGGAGGGGGGACCTGCGCATCAGGTGGTGGAGAGGAGACCTGCACATCAGGTGGTGGAGGGGGGACCTGCACATCAGCTGGTGGAGGGGGGACCTGTGCGTCAGGTGGTGGATGGCTTTTCGATTAGGCGGGATAGCCAGCACCCTCTCAATGCATCCCAGTGTGAACACCCCTCATGCGAGACCAGACGTGTATGTGACGCGCACCACATTGGTGGTACCAGGGCTATGGGGTACTCGGAACCGAGCCCATGGAAGTCTATGGGGAATGTCACTGGCAGCAGAGCTCGGTCCGTGGCCCTGGCGGTCATGCAATGGGGAATATTTATAGTAGTTCGTGACGCCACCTGTGGTTTCTGATCTGATTGACCAGCGCTGCAGGGTAGATCTCTGAGGGGATGTTATGGCAGCTAGGTGTTAAGTCCCCCACAGGTGGGACTGGTCCCTCAAAGTCTATGGTGGTGATGCAGGGTGCAGATAAGAATTCAGTCACACACAATGCAATCTCTTTCCATACCTTTACTTGTAGATGTTGCAGGTATGTCCCGGGAAGCTGGTTAGTTTGGAGAATGCACATTCAGGGAATTGTTGAGCAGGTTAAAGGCCTCCTTTCTCCTTAAAGTGTATGTGAGTACAAACTTGCATAAAGTCAAGTGCAACTCTTTCTGTAGCAACTATGCCCGGCCGACATTGTGGTAGAGCCTTTTATGTCGCACTTGTGCCGTTGAAAGAACTAAGCCTATCGGGCCGGCCAAGCCAGGCTCCTGTTCTCCCTGACTCCAGTTACGTATCAGCACCTAGGGCTACCTTCTGCAACTTGAAGTCCAGCAAGGATTCCGGTTTCCTATCACTAGCTGTGAAGTACTAGCAATGCTTCGGACCCGGTGTCCGGTTAAACTGAGTGTAGGTGATCTGTCACCGAAGTCACTCTTCCTTCTTTCTCCACTCGCCTGTCGCCCTGCTCTCGCCCTTAACACAAGCACAGGTAGCAGTGGTTGTAGTCGTAAGCTTTCCTTCCAGAGCTCACTGACCTGTCCTCAGTTAACTCGTTGTTGTAACTGCTGTAGTTCTGAGAGTTGCTTTCACTTTCTTAGGAACACCGGCAGCTTGTTCTGAGTAACAGCTTCAGATTCAGATATAGTTCTGACTAGGCTAGAGTAAGTCCGTCTACTCGTACCAGCCTCCACTTCTGTATAAGATGAACTATCTGAGCTCTGTCAGGAATCAGTCTTCACTCCTCTCCCTCCAAGACTGAACTCTCCTCTCCTTCCGTCTGTCTCTGACTGAAACAGAAACTAAACTTCTCTGTCCAAAGACAGGAACTTGAATGACTCACTATTGCTATGTCACACTACTAAATAGTCTGAAATGCCTCTAGTGGCAGTGTTGGGAAGTGTGTGATGTGAGTGAATATCAGGCTTTACAGTTACCTTCTTGTGCATTTTCCAGGAGACATGTGTGCCTTGCGCAGCTGGGCCACACATATGCATTGAGAGGGTGCTGGCCAGCCCGCCTAATCAAATAGTAGGGGCGTGACTGATAGGCTGTGAACCAGACACTGTGCAGTATCCTCGTGTGAACAGCGCCCTGTGCAGGCCCTTATTGTGCAATTATATACTGGGCAGTCGCCCCCTCCAGGAATGGGCAGGTGAAGAGTGGCTGTTGATCCAGTATTTTGCACCTGTGTTGCTAATGTGGCGCCCTGAGGGTCCAGTCACCACAGAGATGTTGCATCGCACCCAGCGGTGTGACACCTGACTCTCAGGTAAGAAGGAAGCATCCCATTGACTCCATCACCGCATCCACACACATCATGCCAGTGCTGAGCATCAGGCTGGTTAGGAAAGGGTGTAGAAGTGGGTGGGTGGAGCCAGCTGCAACATTAGGCTGCAGCATGTTAGTTTAGAGTTCAGTTAGAGACAGGCAGGCAGTGTGTGGGTACTGGGCTGTCCTGCAGCTCTTCTGAGTTTACCTCAGCAGAGGACCTTGCTGAAGAGAGCGAAAGGGTCCAGGGCTGAGACAGCAATTGAAGCTGTGCCCCCATCCTGAAGAAGGAAGGACCAGGCAAATATCGGGGAACGGTCCCTAGACTGGTGGGTCAGTTCAACGCCACCAGTAACACCGCGTATAGTGGGACTCTTCAAGGGCCACTAGCTGCCATATTCCCATCCGGGAGGAAGCCTAGGGATCAAGTACGTCCAGAACCTTCATACTGAGTGGCTTGGTACACCGTAACCAAGTCTGGTAACTGAAAGGATCCAATATTACCTCGTCCGAGGGCTCTGTGAAGAGGAGATCAGCGTCCCGGGACATCGGGTCGTACCTGGTACTGAAAGGATCCAATATTACCTCGTCCGAGGGCTCTGTGGTAGGGAGGTGCAGAGAAGGAGTAAGGAGCGTAGCACTAAGAAGCCGGAAAGGAACATAAAGGGAGTCTTTGGGAGTGTGACCGATATACCTGAGGGTTACTGGACTATTCACTGGAAGAACACAGTACCCGGCTGGCCTCTGTAAGGAACCAACAGACTGTGAGTAAACCTCAGAAACTGCACAAGAACTGTTTCCTGCATTATTACTCCGTCGCACACTCCACTCTGCTACATCTCTCCTGCACCATTGCTTTCCCTTTCATCTACCTGCCCTGGGAGGACACAGTCTCACCTGTAGGAGACTTTACACCAAGCTGCACAACACCATCCCTCCCAGAGGATCTGCATAGCAGCGCTGGTCATCCTGACCAGGTACTACAGGTGGCGTAACGACAAACTACACGAACATTTAATCCCCTGTAAATATCCCCTTTTCAGTGAGCCCCAGGGCCACGGACCGAGCTGCAGCTACCGTGACATGCCCCATAGAAATCAACGGGCTCGGTGCCGAGTACCCCAAGGCCCTGGCGGGCGGCTCATCTTTGGCGTCACGAACATATAAGCTATAAGCGAGTCCTGTGTGCCTAATCTGAACTGTTTTTGTGCCTGAGAATTGCCAAAATCATCAGAGACTGTATTTGCCATTTTGTAAAACAACAACCGCCATATTTGCGCCACGAGGCGCTGGAGAAGAAGGACGTATCTTCGTGGGCGTGCGCTCACTCAGTGGCGCGAAAGAAATGTCCGCCTACCCCAAATATTACTGCAATATCCGGACATGTCCATCAGCGATGGAGTTCCGCCTCCTAATTCCCCATGGCGGGAGAAGAAGGAAGAGAACACCCCGCCTCCATACCAAAGAGCGGGCCCCTTCTGATGAAGAGATCCGTTGTGACCTGGAGAAGCTGACCCTCTCCATTGAAGAAGAAGTGGATGCTGCCCTGCTATATCTGACCCGGCACCGCGCTGAAGTGGAGAAAATGGAGCGAAGCTGGAGGGCTCTGGAGCTGCGGCTGCAGCAGAGCCAACCGCTCCCTACACCGCCCGCGCGTCTGCCACCGGCGCCACCTGAAGCAGAGGCTGATCCTGAAGGAGCCATACCTGACCCCGCCGAGGATGCGGCGACAGGAGAGGAGGCTGCGGAGGCCTCACCCGGACCAGAACGCTGGTCCACCCCAGAACCAGACACCGTACCTGTAGCAGAGGAAAGCTGTCCCCCGACAGGGATGAAGGAGGAAGACAGGCCCTGTGGCCTAGAGGACCGGAGTGAACCGGCTCTGCAGGTAACCAGCGATGATATCCCTGCTGCAGATGATGACACCCTGCTGGAACCCCTGACACCTCCACCAGCCCAGTGCACACCAGCCACACAGACCCCGATGGTGGAGTCGATGATCCTGGTGTTAGGCACTGGGCCCGTGAATAGGAATGGTCCTGTGCTTGCACAGCCACCAGGTGTCACTACTACTAAGTAAATGAGAAAACCGGACAGGTTCCACAAATGTATATAGTGTATTAATGTATATAGTATGCAAATGTTGCCATAACCCGGAGGGGTGATTGCCTTTAATATTGCTTTTCTGAACTGAGAAGCCATGAACTTTTCTGGCTCACAAACTGTAATTTGTAGATAGTTGGCACTTCGGTGCTTCATCTTGGTTTTACATAGTTTTTATGGTGCGTTGCTTGCACAACTACCTCAGAGACTAAAACCCGTTTGGTGTGGCCGAAAGTGAGGTCTGCTGAAAGAAAGTCTTGCAGCCCACCCAAGACCACCGTTGGCGGTTTGGAGTGGGTCCTCCACAAGCACAAGTTAGGACACTGTGAAGTTACCCCGGTGGGGGTAGTCCTTGCAAGCTTCAGTGAACTTTGATGCTACTGTTATTGCACAATACTTGAATGTTGATATTAAAAATGTTATTAATGCAACGTTTAACCTGAAGTGCCTCCCATAAAGGGAAGAAGAGTTTTACACTGTTTTCACTATTTTGATGCATCATTTAAAATTTTTTTTGCATGTTTCTCTGTAACATCTTACTCTATTACAGCCCAGGAGTGCTGTGTTTAACCAGGGGGAATGTGGCGCCCTGAGGGTCCAGTCGCCACAGAGATGTTGCATCACACCCAGCGGTGTGACACCTGACTCTCAGGTAAGAAGGAAGCACCCCATTGACTCCATCACCGCATCCACACACATCATGCCAGTGCTGAGCATCAGGCTAGTTAGGAAAGGGTTTAGAAGTGGGTGGGTGGAGCCAGCTGCAACATTAGGCTGCAGCGTGTTAGATTAGAGTTTAAGTTGGAGACAGGCAGCCAGTGTGGGTACTGGGCTGTCCTTCAGCTCTTCTGAGTTTACCTCAGAGGGCCTTGCTGAAGAGAGCGAAAGGGTCCAGGGCTGAGACAGCAATTGAAGCTGTGCCCCCATCCTGAAGAAGGAAGGACCAGGCAAATATCTGGGAACGGTCCTGTGAGGAACTAAGCCGACCGCCACACGGTAGCCCGGGTATCACAGCTTCTGATCCACCACCGCTACCAAATGTGAAGGACGACCCCTTTCCTCCCACGTCACCAATGGGACGTAACTCCACAGGTACAGCTCTCTGGTGCTCCCTTTGTCTCTCAGGTCAGTAAGGGAACTGCACCTAGAGCAAATGGCCGCCGGGGAGGGTGCCCTGTTACCCACTGGGTATTCTAAGATTCGTAATCAGAGTAAAAGCATCAGCCCAAGATTAATTTTATGGTTTAATTGCCTTAAGGGCTCACTAGATAATTACAGAAATATACAGTAAAGCTATACAACGTAATTACAATCGATTTGCAGTCAGAGTAAAATACAATGATAATGATACAAGGCTTAGAGGTATTAGCTAGAGATCAATATTACCGGGTTGTATGGTCATGGGGGGCAGGGAGCTCTGCCGTCCCCAGGTAACAGTCTTCAGTTGCTGGACAGTCCCCAAAGCATGTGCTGCTGCTCCGTTGGCAAGGCAAATCAAATCTGTCCCTTGTGCTTCTTGCTGCTGTGAGAAAATGGATTGCGAGCAGCCTGTTCATGGCTACAGTTCTTAAACCTGCTAGGCCCCTCCCCTTTGCTTTGAAGCACGCATATTAACTGGCCTGCAATTCATATGGAGCAGGAAACACTGGCCTGAGTCTGAGCCATTCAACATACCAATGACCATCCCATTCAGACACTGGCCTAAACCAATTAGCATACTAAAGCCCTTTTGATTCATAGTGGACATCAAAACCGGTCGTACTGGATATGCTAACAGGCCCTGTGTAGTTAGCAGTCTGTAGCTCTGTGAACTGACAAAATGGAGGCTGGTATAGGCCCTATCTAAGATGGTGGTGGTCCCGACCTCATACCTCCCTGCTTTTGAGGGCGCTAGGGGGTATCACATTCCTGTGTTCCCCCGTGCGCCCTATCGCACCCTCTCCTTGCCGGGACAACCCATCAGCGTTACCATGGTCCCTGCCTCTTTTGTGGCAAATGGTGAAGTGGTACTGTTGGAGAGCGAGGCTCCAGCGTAGCAACCTCCCATTCGTCCCAGAGACCATGTGTAACCAGCTGAAGTGGTTGTGATCTGTTTCCACGGTGAATGGGCGTCCGTACAAGTATGGCTGCAGACGCTGCAGGGCCCACACAATTGCCAGACATTCCTTCTCCATCGTGGAATAGGCCACTTCCCTCGGCAGGAGCTTCCTGCTCAGGTACAAAACGGGGTGTTCATGGCCCGTAGTGTCAACCTGGCTGAGCACAGCACCGAGGCCGAAGTCGCTGGCGTCGGTCCGCACTAAGAACGGCCGCGTGAAGTCGGCTGCCTGTAGTACAGGAGAACTAGAAAGGGCGATCTCGAGCGCCTGGAAAGCTGTCTCGCAGGCGACTGTCCAGTCGACTGCGACGGGCAGCCTTTTCTTGGTGAGGTCTGTCAGGGGCTTGGCCAGGGCACTATAGTGTGGAACAAACCTCCTATAGTACCCAGCAGTACCCAAGAAGGACATCACCTGCTTTTTGGTCCTGGGGGTGGGCCAGGATGCGATGGCATCCACCTTCCCGGGCTCTGGCTTCAGAGCTCCCCCACCTACCCGGTGTCCCAGGTAGTGGACCTCACTCATACCCAGCTGGCATTTTTCCGGCTTAATGGTCAAGCCTGCTCGCTGGATCCGCCCGAGCACCTGCGCCAGGTGCTCTAGGTGATCCTCCCAGGTGGGACTGAAGATGGCAATGTCATCCAGGTACGCGGTCGCATACCCTTCCAGTCCCTCGAGCAGCGTTTTGACCATCCGCTGAAAAGTGGCAGGGGCATTCTTCATGCCGAAGGGCATCACCGTGGACTCGTACAGTCCGAATGGGGTGATAAAGGCAGAGCGTTCCCGTGCCCTAGGGGTCAGGGGAATCTGCCAATACCCCCTGCTCAGATCCATGATGGTCAGGTACTTGGCCCCGGCCAGCTGGTCAAGCAGGTCATCGATGCGCGGCATTGGGTACGCATCGGTGACCGACACAGCGTTGAGCCCCCTGTAGTCCACGCAGAACCGCGTAGTTCGGTCCTTTTTAGGGACGACGACTACAGGCGAAGCCCACGCGCTGTTGGACGCTTGGATCACCCCCAGCCTCAGCATCTCGTCTATCTCTTGGCGCATCTGCTGCTGCACCTCAAGAGAGACCCGATATGCTGAACGCGGGATTGGGGGGTGGTTGCCAGTGTCCACGTCATGGACTGCTGCCTCAGTCCTTCCGGGCAGGCTACTGAACAGCTCCCGAAAGGGGTGTAGGGTGGCCCCCAGCTGGGAACGTTGGTCCTCCGAGAGCTGGTGGCCAAACCCCACATCCTCGATGGATCCACCCGCCTTGGCTTGGGTGAGCAGATCGAGGAGGGTTTCTGCCTCTCCTTCCTTTGGAAGGTTGCACACTGGGTGGGCATAAGCCTCCCGCTCATTAAGGGCCTTCATCATGTTCACATGGAAGGCCTTCCTCCTTCCACGGGCGTGGTCCAGGGTGACCAGGTAGGTGACAGCGTTGAGCTGCTCGTGCACGAGGTATGGACCCTCCCAGGCCGCCTGAAGCTTGTTTTGGGGTACGGGGACCAGTACCCACACCTTTTGACCCACCTGGTAGGTCCGCTCACAAGCATTCTGGTCGTACCATCGCTTCTGGTCAGCCTGAGCTTGGGTCATATTGTCATGCACCAGCCGTGTCAAGGCCATCATTCGGTCCCGGAAGCGCACGACATACTCAATGACCGACACTCCAGGGGTGGCTAAATCCCCTTCCCATGCTTCCTTCACCAGAGCAAGGGGCCCCCGCACACGTCGCCCGTACAGGAGCTCAAAGGGGGAGAACCCCGTTGAGGCCTGTGGGACCTCCCGGTAGGCAAACAGCAGGTGTGGGAGATACCGCTCCCAGTCTCTCCCATGGGAGTCGATCAACATCTTCAGCATCTGCTTTAAGGTGCCATTGAACCGCTCACACAAGCCATTGGTCTGTGGGTGATACGGGCTGGCCACCAGATGTTGCACCAGTACCTGCTTACAGAGAGACTCCATCAGCTGTGACATGAACTGGGTCCCTCGGTCGGTGAGCATTTCCTTGGGAAACCCCACTCTGGAGAAAATCTCCAGTAAGGCAGTGGCCACTTTGACGGCCCGAATGGACGACAAAGCTGCCGCCTCCGGGTACCGGGTGGCATAGTCCACTACCGTTAGCATGAAGCATTTCCCGGAGCGGCTGGGAGTGGACAGAGGTCCAATGAGATCCACAGCCACCCTCGAGAAAGGCTCTTCGATGATGGGCAGAGTTACCAGTGGGGCTTTGGGGCACGGGCCCGCCTTCCCCACCCTCTGACAGGTGTCACACGAACGGCAGTAGGCTATCACCTCGGTCCTCATTCCAGGCCAGTAGAAATGCTGAGCTAGCCTGGCCCTGGTTTTAGTGATCCCTAGGTGTCCGGCCATTGGAATCTCGTGTGCGATCCGCAACAATTCCGCCCTGAACGGATGGGGTACCACTAACTGTCGGTCCCTGGGCCACGCCTCCGGTGAACACTGCTGGACCGTTACCCGGTACAGCCGTCCCTGGTCCCAGACCACTTGCTCGCGGTCGGACTCCAGGGGAGGCTGTGCCGCCTGCTCCTTGAGAGTCTTCAGGCTAGTGTCAGCTTCCAACGCTGCCTGAAATCCCTGACTTGATGTGGCAAGAATTGATGAAACTGCCATGTTCTCTGTCAGTTCCCCGGATCTGTCTCCTGGCTACTGTCTGACTCGGCAGCCACTTGGTCGGAGAGGGGGAAACCATCGGACCTCCGCGAGGCTCCTTGGGCTTCAGCGCTCCCACTCCTGGTAACAGCGGCCACGACCGCTGAGACCACGGGTAGCGCCTGCTTTCCCTCGTCCCCTGACCAAGTCGCCGGGTCAGGCAGACTTCCCTGACTTCCTGACATCCCGGATGTGGGGAACTCCTGCCCTGGGGTCTTACCTGGTGGCTCCTCTCCCGGGACGCCCCCTCCCCCCATGGCCTGTTCCTCTTCCTGCAGGGGCCCTAGACTCAGCAGGTTGGGTTCACTTAGGGGCCCTACACTGCCCATAGCAGCCCCTCCCTCCACCTCTGAGCTCTCCCCTACAGCCTCCTCACCTGTCCTCACTGTGAGCCCTGTGTGTGTAGTGTCAGTGCATGGCTTTCCATCAGGTTTCACTCCCTCCTGCACTGTTGGAGGCACATTCAATACATTAACATTCACAGAAGAGTCATGACATTCTTGGGGAGCCGAACTTGGGGGTTCAGTGGCCACATACTGGGACACTAGCCGCCCCAAATCGGTCCCAAGCAACACATTTGCAGGAATATTCGGCGTTACTCCCACCTCCCGCATCCCCCTCCCGGCGCCCCAGTCCAAATACACCTTGGCAACGGGCAGCGCCGGTTCAACGCCTCCAATTCCAGAGACGGAAAGGGTTTTCCCAGGTACCAAGTCTTGAGGGGACACCACCTCAGGGCGTACCAGAGTTCGTTCAGCGCCTGTGTCCCGCAGTCCCATGACCGCTGAGCGGCCGATGGTGACGGGTTGGTAATTGTCTAGGGACCTCCCACCACCCCCTCCCACACACAAAACAGTGGTCGGTTTCTGGGACAGGGATGGGGCCTTCTGGCGCTGGGGACACGCAGCCTTAAAGTGTCCTGGCTGATTGCAATTATGACAACGTCTGGGTTCTGTTCCTGGCCTGGAGAGGGCAGCCGGGGGGTACACCCCTTGCACTCTGGGGCTGGATATGGGGCTGGGGCAGGATTGGGCTTACCCCCTCTCCAGGTGCTGCTGGCAGGCTTCTTTGGCTCTGGCGCCGTGCTGTTGGCATACTCGTCTGCTAGGGCGGCTGTAGCAGAAGCCCCCTTTGGTTTCCGGTCACGGAGGAACTGCTGGAGGTCCTCTGGGCAGTTCCACAAGAATTGCTCCATGACAAACAGTTCCTGGACCTCCTGGCGGGTAGTGAGCTCTAGACCCGAGGTCCAGTGCTCCGCAGCTTTCAGCAGGGCCCGCATGTGGTCGGTCCAGGTGTCCTTTGAGCCCCGCTGCAGGCTCCTGAACTTCCTGCGGTACGACTCCGGGGTGAGGTTGTAGTGCTGGATCAGGGCCCGCTTGATGCTGTTGTAGTCCTGCTCCTCCCCGGCAGGTAAGTCCCCCAAAACTTCCAGGGACTTACCCCTCAAACGGGGGGTCAGGTACCTTGCCCACTGATCCGGGGCCAGATGATGTTGGAGGCAGGTCCTCTCAAAAGCCAGCAGAAAGGAATCCAGGTCTCCATCCTTTTCAAGTAAGGGAAAGTCCTCCGCCCGGACCTTGGAAGCCCTTGTCTCCGGTGGGCCTGGTGCGTCCAGCGGGGGCCCATGCTGAGCCATCTCCAGTCGGTGCCGGTGCTCCGCAGCTTCACGGCGTTCTGTAGCCTGCAACACACGTTCTGTATGCTCACGCTCTGCTGCTCTCTCTGCCGCTGCTTGCTCCCGCTCCGCAGCTTCACGGCGTTCTGCTTGCTCACGCTCTGCTGCTTTCTCTGCCACCACCAGGAGTCTGTCATAGGCGGTGTCATTACCAGCCTCGAGCTGTGCCATAGCCGCTTGGAAGAGGGCCTCCGATCTGGACAGGCTGGGACGGGCAGGGGGTGGACAGTCCACTGTGAGACTGAGCACGGGGGTCGGGCTCCTTGGGGAGCCCTGGCTGAGCTCCCCCTCATCAGTATCGAACCCCTCATAGGCCACAGCATTGGCCTCCCCCTTTGCCCTACTCCTGGTGCCTTCCGCCATCTTGGGAACCTTTGGTTACTGAAACAGCTGCAACCCTGACCTGGCACACAACTTATTATATTTACACTCTGACCGTCTAGTGCTGGGCTGACCTTAAGACCCCAGCAGTGAAAATACCGCTGGTAGTCTCTAGTGTCTGGGAGTAGGGGTCCCACGCACACTATTACTCTGATCCCACTGCTGCCACCAATTGTGAGGAACTAAGCCGACCGCCACACGGTAGCCCGGGTATCACAGCTTCTGATCCCACCACCGCTACCAAATGTGAAGGACGACCCCTTTCCTCCCACGTCACCAATGGGACGTAACTCCACAGGTACAGCTCTCCGGCGCTCCCTTTGTCTCTCAGGTCAGTAAGGGAACTGCACCTAGAGCAAATGGCCGCCGGGGAGGGTGCCCTGTTACCCACTGGGTATTCTAAGATTCGTAATCAGAGTAAAAGCATCAGCCCAAGATTAATTTTATGGTTTAATTGCCTTAAGGGCTCACTAGATAATTACAGAAATATACAGTAAAGCTATACAACGTAATTACCATCGATTTGCAGTCAGAGTAAAATACAATGATAATGATACAAGGCTTAGAGGTATTAGCTAGAGATCAATATTACCGGGTTGTATGGTCATGGGGGGCAGGGAGCTCTGCCGTCCCCAGGTAACAGTCTTCAGTTGCTGGACAGTCCCCAAAGCATGTGCTGCTGCTCCGTTGGCAAGGCAAATCAAATCTATCCCTTGCGCTTCTTGCTGCTGTGAGAAAATGGATTGCGAGCAGCCTGTTCATGGCTACAGTTCTTAAACCTGCTAGGCCCCTCCCCTTTGCTTTGAAGCACGCATATTAACTGGCCTGCAATTCATATGGAGCAGGAAACACTGGCCTGAGTCCGAGCCATTCAACATACCAATGACCATCCCATTCAGACACTGGTCTAAACCAATTAGCATACTAAAGCCCTTTTGATTCATAGTGGACATCAAAACCGGTCGTACTGGATATGCTAACAGGCCCTGTGTAGTTAGCAGTCTGTGGCTCTGTGAACTGACAAAATGGAGGCTGGTATAGGCCCTATCTTAGATGGTGATGGTCCCGACCTCACAGGTCCCTAGACTGGTGGGTCAGTTCAACGCCACCAGTAACACCGCATATAGTGGGACTCTTCAAGGGCCACTAGCTGCCATATTCCCAAGTACGTCCAGAACCTTCATACTGAGTGGCTTGGTACACCACCGGTCTGGTCTGGTAACTGAAAGGATCCAATACTACCTCGTCTGAGGGCTCTGTGGTAGGGAGGTGCAGAGAAGGAGTAAGGAGCGTAGCACTAAGAAGCCGGAAAGGAACATAAAGGGAGTCTTTGGGAGTGTGACCGATATACCTGAGGGTTGCTGGACTATTCACTGGAAGAACACAGTACCCGGCTGGCCTCTGTAAGGAACCAACAGACTGTGAGTAAACCTTTGAAACTGCACAAGAACTGTTTCCTGCATTATTACTCCGTTGCACACTCCACTCTGCTACATCTCTCCTGCACCATTGCTCTATCTCACATCTATCTGCCCAGGGAGGACACGGTCTCACATGTAGGAGACTTTACACCAAGCTGCACAACACCATCCCTCCCAGAGGATCTGCATAGCAGCGCTGGTCATCCTGACCAGGTACTACAGGTGGCATCACGACAAACTACACGAACATTTAATCCCCTGTAAATATCCCCTTTTCAGTGAGCCCCAGGGCCACGGACCGAGCTGCAGCTACAGTGACATCCCCCATAGAAATGAACGGGCTCGGTGCCGAGTACCCCAAGGCCCTGGCGGGCGGCTCACTAACATCTTGCTTTATGGGCTGGCTGCACCCTGTAGTGCATTTGTTCTAAGATCTGGGCAGGTAAGCAGTGCTGCCTATTTTTCTGCTTTTTAATCTGAATTTTTGGAGATTTAGTCCACTAGATGGGGGTAGTGTGATGATCAGCATGTAAATAGTTAAGCAGGAGGGCTAGCTGTGGTTAAGTAGGGGCGCATCCGACATTTTAGTCAGTTGGGCTGGGTAGCCCTGACAGGGCAGTTAGCCCCGTAACATTTAAGGAAGAGCCCAGCCATCCATAGCACAGGTCAGGACAACAACAGGCCAGGAAAACAGGAAGATAGAGCCACAGTGGGATACTGCAGTGTGGTAAAGAAGCAGAAGGAAAGGCCAGGAGAGTATAGGGACGCAGGAGACTCCAAGTGGCAGCTTATTGCTTGGACTGATGCCCTCAGTACTGGGGCGAATCGACTGAGGGAACCCCCAACTGCAGTGAGTGTGAGCAAGGAGGATGCTGCATTACCGTTAAAGGCAGTAGGTCCCTGCAATGTACTGGAGACCATAGAAAGTACCTCAGGAGAGCTAAGGCAGTACAGAAGGGCAGGTCGCGCGCTATGTGGCAACTGACTTTGGGTACAGATGATCTGCTGTCTGGGGCAAAACAGACTGAGGAATGTCTAACCGTGGCAGAGGTAAACAGGGAGGACGTTGATAGACCGACAGGGATGATCTGACCTGGGTACGTGCTGTGTAGTCATGAGAGAAGAGCAGGGAAAGATGGAGATATATGTATTGTGATCCTGTGATAAAAGCTGTGGAGTACAAGAATGTGCTGTGTAACGAATCTAGTAAAGTCGTTCAGTTAAAAGTTGCAATGGACGGTGCCTCAGTTTATGTGAAATCATCTGAAGAGAGTCCCCTGCAGCAGAGAGGAGGCTCTGAAGGAGTTGGACCTGGAGCTACAGGTATGCTGACAGAAAACTGTCAGGTCTATGTGAGGGGAAGCCAGGACACCGTTGCCCCGGAGTCACTACAGTCCTGGCTGAACCTTACAGCGCATTCAATACAATAAATGACACCTTTAGTGTGACATGAAATGAAATCTTGTAAATTGAATGTCTGGTTGCCCCGTCTGAGAGTAGTCCTGTTACATGGAGTTAGTGTGCGGCGCAATTTGCATTTCTTGCGCGGAAAGAAACCATTAAGATGGCGATATGTTGTGATGAACCCTTTCCCATGTGCGTTTTTTTGTACAGTCGTGGCTCCATTTTTGCTCTTCTATGAATGAAAACTGGTTGATTCGGTGATAATTCAGAATCGTATCCTCTCAGTATGTCCCAATGTTTTTAATGATATTTCTCAGAAAGTAGTTCTAGGGGTTGTATTGTAAAATGATTGGAATATTGAGAAAAACATCCTGGTTTTGTTTCTTAGATATATTGTCAGAGATCAATGAGTGTTTATTGTAACCTTTCTCTAAAAATGTGTCCGTGAGATTTTTGGCTTCTTCTTCAAAGTGTGCATCCTCCGTAGAGTTCCGGTGTCGGCTGTCGAGTAGCCGAGCGGTAGGTGACAGCTATGTAAGGACACACGCCTGTAGTTAGTGGTCCACATACCGAGATGGTTGTTCTGCCTGGAGGGATGACAGATACTTGTGTATTTCAGGAAGATAATAGAAAACTGCTAGACGGGAACACCTGATATTGATGAATCCTGCTTCATTCCTATTAATGAATCCTTTATTGAGGCCCTTAGAAACCCATCAGTGGGGTCGTTGATGATTTTAGTGTATGTTTTATCATCATGAAAGTGGAAAGAAGAATCCGGCTCCAAGACATAAAATCCAAAAATCTTCAATGATGTTCAATAAAAGTTCAGCCACAAAAACATACAGAAACTGGTTATACCGGTGAAAATGCTCTTAAAGGGAATCTGTCACCCTAAATTGGCGGGATATTTAAATGATGGCAGTCAGGTCAGATGGGCGGTGTTTTGGGTACTTGCCTTAACATGTTGTTTGCCGCTGTCTCCATTATTTCTGGGAATTGTAGTCGTTGCCCTCCATATAACGCGCCTGTGCATTGCAATCTGCGGGCAAAGCATACTGCGCGTGCGCAATTCAAGATTGCAATGTGCAGGCTCATTATATGGAGGGCAACGACTACAATTCCCAGAAATAATGGAGACAGCGGCGAACAACATGTTAAGGCAAGTACCCAAAACACCGCCCATCTGACCTGACTGCCATCATTTAAATATCCCGCTAATTTAGGGTGACAGATTCCCTTTAAGGTTCTCATGGAATTAGACGCCTCAGTTCATTTGGAGAACAATGTTAATAGCACTCCTGATTTCAAAATGAAAAATCCCTCATTTTATCCGGTACAAACTCAGTGATTCCATGGACAGATTCCAGGATGTTGTGGAAAAGGAGATACGCAGCTGGCGGCAATATTATTATTATTATTTATTTCTATAGCACCATTGATTCCATGGTGCTTCACATGACAATATCTCTACACGCTCTTATAAAGTAACCTGTCAAAGGCAGAATCTGAGGCTTTATCTAATTAGAAAGACGTAATTATTAAAATGTCACATAAAGGGGGCTCGGGGGTAGTGTTAAGTGAACATGATTATGTTACCGCCATTAACCTGTTGTTATCTGATTCAGACACATACGCTGGTCTCAAAACAGATCCCACTAGTGTTTTTTGTCTGAAAGTAAACGCATCATTGATTTTGGTTTTTCACAAGATCTTTACATAGAAAATCCTACAATTCCAACATTATATGCCTTGCTTAAAACACACAAGAATATTGTTCCTCCTCCCATGCGTCCTATCATGTGGGGATAGGCTCTGTTAATGAGCACCTGGGAGAATGGCTTGATACTTTTTTACAACCTTTGGTACGGAGTGACTGGTTAAAGGATTCAAAAGATGTTCTTCACTCATTATAAATATGAAGAGGATGTCCAGCTGGACTTGGCTAAGGCTGGGTTCACATTGCGTTTAGGCAGTCCGGTATAACGTGGTGTAGCGCAGTCCGTTAACACTGCCATTGACCCCCATTGTCGGGCGCATCGCGACGCATGCCATGAAAAAGCATGTGTTCATGACGTGCCGTCATTCAGTGACGGAGCCTCGGACGTGGCCTGCAGCGTCTGGGCTCCGTCACCAATCATCTGTGCTAGCACACTGCGCTAGCGGGTACAGCGTAATGCTATGCTGGTTAAACGCAGTGTGAACCTAGCCTAACATGTGACGACGTTTCTTTATACACGTGCTTTCCTTATAAAGTAGCCATGAAGCAGCATGCGTTCACGACGTGCCGTCATTCAGTGACGGAGCCTCGGACGCGGCCTGCAGCGTCTGGGCTCCGTCACCAATCATCTGTGCTAGCACACTGCGCTAGCGGGTACAGCGTAACGCTATGCTGGTTAAACGCAGTGTGAACCTAGCCTAACATGTGACGACGTTTCATTATACACGTGCTTTCCTTATAAAGTAGCCATGAAGCAGCATGCGTTCACGACGTGCCGTCATTCAGTGACGGAGCCTCGGACGCGGCCTGCAGCGTCTGGGCTCCGTCACCAATCATCTGTGCTAGCACACTGCGCTAGCGGGTACAGCGTAACGCTATGCTGGTTAAACGCAGTGTGAACCTAGCCTAACATGTGACGACGTTTCTTTATACACGTGCTTTCCTTATAAAGTAGCCATGACTGCAGTACAATTCCACTTGGATGAATATAGTACATATACGACTGAATTTAAGGAGTTTATTATATCAGTTCTGTTATTTTTATTAAATCACAATTATTTTCTTTTTGATAAAAAAAATTTTCTTCAAAAGAAGGGAGTTTCTATGGGGGCTAAATGTTCCCCCTCTGTAGCAAACTTGCTAATGTCCTGGTGGGAGAAAATGTATATTTTTTCGGCTGATAACCCCTTTTTCAGATCGATACAATGGTGCTCCAGATTTATTGATGATTTATTACTAATATGGAATGATGATGTTTCTCTTATCTCACATTTTCTTCATTAGATTAATAACAACTGTTTTAATTTAAAATGTACATTTACTTTTGACCCACAATCTATTAATTTTTTGGATTTATGTTTATTTGGTATGCCATCATTACATCTCCAGCCGCACCCATCGGAATAAAACTGCAGGTGACACCATTTTACATGCGGATAGCTTCCATCCATCACATCCCGTCAGAGCCGTTCCTGCA